>JBBPBX010013111.1:36172-52931 GCA_038048925.1 Garcialebias charrua | reverse complement strand
CACAGAACCCCCGAGGGACGCGGTCGAATGCCTTCTCCAAGTCCACAAAGCACATGTAAACTGGTTGGGCAAACTCCCACGCACCCTCCAGGACCCTGCTGAGGGTGTAGAGCTGGTCCAGTGTTCCACGACCAGCACGAAAACCACACTGCTCCTCCTGAATCCGAGGTTCGACTATCCGACGGACCCTCCTCTCCAGAACCCCTGAATAGACCTTACCAGGGAGGCTTAAGAGTGTGATCCCCCTATAGTTGGAACACACCCTACGGTCCCCCTTTTTGAATAGGGGAACCACCACCCCAGTCTGCCAATCCAAGGGAACTGCCCCCGATGTCCACGCGATATTGCAGAGTCGCGTAAGCCAACACAACCCTACAACATCCAGAGCCCTAAGGAACTCCGGGCGAATCTCATCCACCCCCGGAGCCTTGCCACCGCGGAGCTTTTTAACCACCTCGGCGACCTCAGCACCAGAGATCGGAGAACCCGACCCAAAGTCCCCAGGCTCCGCTTCCTCAGTGGAAGACGTGCCAGTAGGATTGAGGAGGTCTTCGAAGTATTCCGCCCACCGACTCATTTAAATCATAAAAACAAATTCTAAAACATTTAGATATAGTAAATCAAAGACATTGACAAAAAGAAAGGAGAAATGTATGGCTGATAAATAAAACAGAAGTTACTATTTCAAAGTTCATGCAGATAAAAAAAAAATCCAGCATAGTAAAGTCAGGTCCTCTGGACGGTGTTGAAAAGTTTCATCTTTCATCCAGAAAAGACTTTGTTACTTCTCTCCTCAGATGATGTTGGTGTTAAAGGGAAAACAGGAAGTCAGTCAGACTTCTGCTTCCACCTGAAGCCATTTGCCACACGAGAGAGAGCTTTGTTTATCTGCTGCATGCACACAAGGACAGTTGCAAACAAACAACCAAGAACGTATAGATCAGAATCAGAATAAGCTTTATTATCATTGTACCGGGACACAGTGAAATTATGTTCGTTCTGTCATCTGAAATAGAGTGGAGTGCATGTTGTTGCTGCTAAAAAGCGCAGCCCCTTATTCTTTATCAGAATACTTTTAGATAGAAAAAGGAAAAGAACCGTAAGTATGATATTGGTATAAAGAACCATAAGATATTGGTTTTATAAAAAAGATCTCTTCACATCTTGTCCTATCAGAACACGATTTGATACATTAAAAAACTCTACCAGCAGCACATTTTTTTTTTTCATCTTTAAATCACTTCTTGGTCTGCTGCCCTCATACATCTCCTCCTATATGTCTTTGCGTGAGTGCAGCTACAGTGTGCGCTCTCAGGACATGATTACCTGCAGTGTTCCGTCAGTGAGGACTGAACTTGGAAAAAGGGCCTTCTCCTACTCTGCTCTAGCCTGGTTAAAACCACACCCTGTCCTTCACTTCGCTTCAGACTAGGGTCTGGCATTCCTCCCATTGAAAACGATTTCTCCTGGAGATTTTTGAATGGACCAATCAGAGAACAGAAGGCGGAGTTTTGTTAGTTTAGCCTGGCGAGGTCCAGGCTATCAGATAAATTGCTCAGAAACCACTCGGTGGATATTTTTTCTGCCACCAGTGTGTAATTATATGGCTCTAATTTACTGACTGTTGGCCTAGATAAAACATTTGAGATAAAATTCGATTTTTTATCATTTATTTTCGTAGCGCACCCGAGGCTGTTTGGAAAATGTCAAACCGAAACTATTTAAATCCAGCAGATTTGACCATTTCGTGAATTGATTTAGGAACTGTTAAGCTCAGGAACACTTCTGATATAACGTCAGCTAAGAAATATATTTTTTATCAGCAGAGAAATAATAGTTTTTTACCTTGTTTTGATGAAAATTCCTTCGTGGCGGCAGCCATTTTGAATGACGACGTCAGTCGACATCGTTCAAAACTCCGCCTTCTGCTCTCTGATTGCTCAGGAACACTTCTGATATAACGTCAGCTAAGAAATATATTTTTCTCAGCAGAGAAATAATAGTTTTTTACCTTGTTTTATTGAAAATTCCTTCGTGGCGGCAGCCATTTTGAATGACGACGTCAGTCGACGTCGTTCAAAACTCCGCCTTCTGCTCTCTGATTGGTCCGGTCAAAAATCGGCCGGAGAAATCCTTGTCTATGGGAGGAATCCCAGACTGTGCAGTGAAGGGAAATGAGAATTGAGCGGAGCTGTGCAGGAAGGCGAGGGCCAGGCTAACTCTGCTCCTGCTTCATGGAATATCTTACAAAAAGATCTGAAGCTCTCGACCTTGACTTCTCTAAATGGTTTTCAGAATCTGTTGGAATCCTGGCAAAAACCAATGCAGATTTGTTCCTGTCTTTGATTTTATACGTCTACCTTATAATGTTTTGCTAGTTTTTTGATACTTTGTTAAAAAAAAAAAAAAAAATCTTTTGTTTTTTTCTCTCTTTTTGTTTTCTATTGTTTATTGTTTGTTTGTTTATTGTTTAATGAAATTCTATCACTGCTGTTCATTGTTCTTTAGTTTTAGCAGGTCGCTTTCGTAAATGAGCCCATGAGGTTCAAAAGATTTACCTGACTAAATAAAGGTTGAATGAATGATTACATATGCATTTGACGTCAAGGCGTTGAGATTTGTCCATGAGCACTTTCAGATAGGCCACAGTCCTGATGTTGTTCAGCCGGCAGTTCTAATAAGCCTGTACAGAAGTTCTCAGGGGGGTTGCAATAGACAACCCCACTGTCCCTAGTTACCCATGTCCCAGGAAAAATTTGATAATCGGCTCATATCCGAGGCCAAACGGGGGAGTCAGATTCAGATAAGCCACAATTGTTGATTTTTCTTCAGGCAGACTGTTTTTTTCTTGTCAGCCTTGAGTCCTGCTGGAATTTTCCGGTCCAAAATGGCCACATTTATGGGTACCGGGTATTCCACTCCACTGATCTGTATTATGAGCCTTTTCAAGGTAGATCCCAACATGCTCACAAGTCCTAGGAGCAGCAGGTGGCCTGCGATTCCCACAAATGGCCTCCATCTTATGGTTTAGCTTGTAAATCAGCAAATTTTGAGTACCGGTATTCCTAGCTAGAACCAAACCGTCACACAGACTCGGAAGCTTTGCCATAGCCGAAACTGCTGCCGATGTCTTCTTCAAAAGTCGATAAAACAGAGCCCTGCCGATGCCAAAGAGTAGAAACTCTGCTATCATAAATCTGAAAGTTATGCACCATAACTCATGTTCCCTGAAGGAAGGGAACGAGGTGCAACACATCACTATGGGAAATTGCGCCCGCGCAGTTTACCTGAAGGAACACAATCACGCCTTTACGGCAGGGGCATCAGCATCGCGCCAGAAGCCCCACCCTCTGGGTACTTAAGCCGCTGATGCCCAGCCATCGATCTCCAGAATGCACTTCACCTAGCTTTCAGCATTGAAAGGGCCAGGTATGTTGCACCTCGTTCCCTTCCTTCAGGGAACATGAGTTATGGTGCATAACTTTCAGTTCCCTTATCAATCTTGTCACTTGGTGCAACATATCACTATGGGAACGTAATTTATTCACGCCCTTGAAATGCTCAGTAAAATGCATCCTAGTGTGAACGTCCGCCTTTATTCAATAGGCATCTCAAGGTCGCTTTCTACTGTGTGTTAGAAAGGACAGCCTGAGTGACATCACATGCAGTAACATCCAAACTGAATGCTTTGCAGTGACATCCAAACTGAATGCTTTGCAAACATGTTCATTGAGCTCCAGTTCGCAGCAGCGCAAATGTCTGCAACTGGTACACCCTTGAACAGTGACCATGAGGTGGCCAAGCCCCGAGTAGAGTGGGCATGCACACCAGAGGGCACCTGTTGACCTTTGCTACTGTACACCCTTTTAATGGCCTCAGTCACCCAGTGTGAGAGGTGCTGTTTTGATAGGGCCTTACCCGTAGCTGGTGCAGCAAAGCACACAAACAGTTGATTTGTTTTTCTCCATTCGCCTGTTCTCTGCATGTAAGTGCTTAAAGCTCTCACGGGGCAGAGAGCCTTCAGCCTTTCCTGTTCCTGAGTGAGGATAGGAGCAGGTGGAAAAGAAGAGAGTTCAAAGTCCAGACTTCTGGGGTTTAAAGTCAAAACTTTGGGAATATATGCAGGATTAGGCCTTAGGGTGACCTTTGACCCGTCAGGGGCGAACCTGGTGCACATTGGATGTACGGACAAAGCGTGGAGGTCACCCACACGTTTTGCCGAGCAAAGAGCCAGGAGAAGAGCGGTCTTGTAAGATAATAATCTATCTTAATGTCGCTCAGTGGTTCAAATGGGGGATCACAGAGAGCCCCCAAGACCATGCTAAGATCCCATCATGGGGTCAAAATCCTGCTGGGGGGGCCTCCTCCTTAGCACGCCCTTCATAAATCTTATTATGAGCTGATACGCTCCAGGCGTCCTGCTTCCCCAGCCCTCGTGACAAGCTGAAATCGCAGATAGGAACACCTTAATCGTCGAGAAAGAGCGACCTTTCTCTAGCAAGTCCTGAAGAAAGGTGAGGAGCTGGGTCAAGTCACATGAATAAGAAATAATATTTCTTTCTGTGCACCAAGCTTCAAAGATATGCCATTTCCGGGCGTAGAGAGACTGTGTTGACACAGCACGTGCATTTTGAATGGTTTTTACCACGTTCTCTGACAGGCCTGAGGCCATCAGTCTGTTCTTCTCCACCACCAAGCTAAAATTAGCTGCAGTTCTCAGCCTAATTGGCGAAACTGTTCCTTCTGGTGACGTAGAAGGTCCCTGGAGAGGAGCAGGTGGTGGAACCAGCTCTCCCTCAGAAACCCTGATTTCAGTGGTCCTTTGAAGGTCAACCAAGTTAGGAAGAGGACCTTCCCGCAGACGTACCTCCATACTACTCTGACCGAGAGTGTTCGGAGACAGAGACAATCTGCTGTCATTATTAGATAACGGCTGAACAGATTGTCTATTTTTCCTCTTTTTGTTGGGGGTCATGTGTCGGGGGGGGATGCACGTTTTGTAAATGAGTAGATCTCCTGACTCCAGCCCGTTTCCTGTTTGGGTCATTACAGTGAGCGTGGTCACACGCTACAGAATCACTGTTTGAGCATGACGCGTTGCCCACTGAAAACAAGGGGACAGCTTCAGCATTAGAATGAATGTGTGACACTGGTGTTGGCCTGCGGGCTTCTGCCGTGGCCCCCCCCCCGTCCCTTACTGGCATCCGATGAATAGGTGGCCAGGAAGGTGGGTCATCAGATTCTGTCGGCGCGCACCCCTGGAGCGCGGACGTGTCACGGGTTTGGTTGATTTGTGTATTCCCGGCTCCGTGGTTTAGAACGGAGCGGGGGCTGGAACACGTGACACCCCTCACCTGCTTCTGTGAGGAGTCACGGGCCTGTTCGCAGGCGCCTCTGTGCTTGTCTGTTGCAGACAGAACAGAGGCACCCTGCTGGGGTTTATCAATTAGGCTAACACCCCGTGAGCCGTGAGGGAGGGGGGGGAAGATGGCCCCCGCCCTTTATGTCGGCTGGAAGAACAGAGGGGACTGTTCTGCTGATGTTACTGTGTTTGTTGTTTTTTGTTTTGTTTTTCTTGAGTCAAGAAAACAGAGTCTGTTTTTTGAACTTTATTCGTGCTTATGTGTAACAACCTATTTGACTTTAAGTCACTCACAACAGAAAGAACATGATTTGTGTCTAAAACAGAATCACCAGCTTTTTGTACCGTGCTACAAACAAAGTCTGGATGTGAAAAGATCATTTCCCGTACCGCGTGGGCGGGTGATCGTGTAAAGTTATGAAGCGGTCCTGGTTCATCAGGCACAATTCTGTTTGGTGTCCTGATTCACCGAGGAGGTTCTGTACCGGTCCGCCTGACGGGGAACAAATCTGTTCTTACTCCAGGCGTGTTCGGTCCGAGGTGGAGCTGGCGGTGGTCTCTGCCGGTGCTCGACCTCGTACGCCGGCCGCTTTTGCGGTGGGGCACGTGTGGCTGAGTGGTGTCGAGGCTGCGGTGCTCTGCTCCCAGCTGATTCCCTGGGGGGGCGAAGGTTCTCCTGGGGATGCCCACCCGGAGAGCTTCAGCCTGTTTGCGCCTCTGGTCCAGCCTGGTCTGAATTCGATCGAGCGCTTTTCCAAAAAGCCCCATCGGTTCTATTGAATGGTGGAGAAAAGGAATTTTCTGTCCCTCCGGGAGGTCAGTCAGGGTCATCCACAGATGGCGTATTGCGATGACCACCTCTGCCCTGTGCAACAGCTGCTGTCCCCATCATGCGGAGCATAGTCTGTTGCCCTACGGGCTTCATCCAGCAGCTCCGCGGCAGCTTGCTTGTCTGACGTTACCTGGAGCTCTTGTAGTTTTTCAGCCATGTACACCTGCATCATTGCGGACGCGTTCATCGCGCACGTTGCGAGGCCCTGAGCCCTGTAGCATTTCTCGAGCAGAGAAGCCGAGGCTCGATAGGCTTTGCAAGGGAGAGTTGGTTTTGTCCCGGATGACTTGGGAGCCAAATGAGATGCAAACGTGTCCTCAATTTGAGGCACGTTGGCTATTCCCACGTCATCCATCCTGTCCACGTCGAGAAACTGCGAGAGCGGCAACAGCATGGGAGCCCTGGACTGAGACCAGGTGCGAGTCAGCTCTGTGAGGAAGTCCGGGAAGACGGGCATCCTTTGCCTCGTGGCGGCCTACTGCTTTGAATATAAATAATTTCCTGCCAACCTCGTGACTTGTTGACGAGGTGGAGGCTCCGGCCATGGGATCTGCAGTGCGTCCGCTGCTCTGTGACACAAGTCGAACGGAGCAGAGATGGAAAAGTCAGTCTCCGGGAGCATAGGTACCGGGGTGCAGGAGAGGTCTTCTCCCTGTTCCCCGTACCCGACGTCGGCGTCGTCCGCAGAAAATTCACCTGAGGCTGAAATCGAGATCTCGTCCTCGTTCATCATGCCTCGAGTGTCAAATTCGACAGTTAAGTCCACCATGGGAGTCAGCACATCTGGGTTGTCACCCCATTCGACTCGGGTGCTGTCATCCAAAGCCATGCTCTCGAGCTCCGGCGTGGGAGTCAGAGGCTCAGTGGTGTCCGGGTCCGCTGGCGCCGCAGCAGCCCCCATAGCCTTGGCGACGAAGTCCGCCCGGTACCTCCTCACCGCCTCCAGCATCTGGCTACAGTGTGGGCAAGACTCGGGTGCGTCCAGTGCCATGTTTGCGTGTAACATCCCCAAGCAGACGGGACAGGCCTCGTGGGTGTCCGTCGCTGAGAGGGAAAAACCGCATCCGCTGGGGCAAGCGCGAGGTCGGACTCACCGTCCTGTTGGTCTTTTTTGGAAGTCTTGTCTTTCGCTTTCCTTTCGCCGGAGGTATGTCCGAGATAAGATGAGCGAGTCCTTCCAAGATCCTTTTTCTTCTAATTTGAGACGTCTCCTCTGTCGCGTCGCTTTCGCTGGCTAGCCTTGCTACGAGTTAGCAGAGGTAGCGGTGTGACGCAGTTAGCGCCGTTGAGCGAAGCAGTCTGCAGAAAGAGGAGAAAAAAAACTTCGAGGTTAAGGAAAAATGTGCCAGACTAACTTTCGCTAGCCCAGCAGTACGCAGGAATAATTCTCTGAGCGCTCTGTGTAGGGAGCAAGCTCACCTCTGGTCGAGCGATGAAGCAACAGAGAAGTCCCGCAAAGAGAGAGAAAGTTCAGATTTAAGCGAGGTCAAGGGCAATAAGAGATCGATGGATGGACGTCAGCGGCTTAAGTAACCAGAGGGTGGGGCCTCTGGCGCGACGCTGACGTCCCTGCTGTAAAGGCGTGATTGTATTCCTTCAGGTAAATGGCACGGGCGCAATTTCCCATAGTGATATGTTGCACCGAGTGACAAGACTGATAAGGGAACCAAATATATAAACTTCTTCAGCATCCTCCTGAGACAGAACTGAGAGACACTTCAGCTGCCAAACTCCCCCCGGATCTCTGACGTACCCCTCAGCGTGAGTCTCAGCTGGACAATAGGGTTGTCCAGGACACTGTCATTCTGTTGAAAAGATTTTGTCGATTGCGTTGAAAGACCAGATCAATAATCATATTTTTTGTTTGGAAGATGTGTACCAGGAGCTCTAAACACAGAGAGCAAAGCAGGAGGAAGGAGAACAGGGGGAAGGAGAAAAGAAGAGTCCGCCTTGGGCGAGAGCCAGATTAGAAAAATAGATTTAACCAAATAAGCTTTGTTGCAACACATATTTCATTACTGATCCAATGAGGTTGCACTCATGTCCTCTTTAAGTGGAGGAGTCTAGAGTTGAAGGAGGCAGAGTGTCCACGTGGAATTCGACACTTTGTTTCCGGTTCTGGATCGCGGCGGGTTGGGACGAAGTCCAGCGCCAAAATAATTCTGTAACTTTTATCTGCCTTAATAGAAGTTAAATGTGAAAACTTTATTCTTTTCTGCCGTTATTTGTGTCGGCGTGAGTCCTCTCTCCACCTGGGAATAACGAGCCGGCTTTGAACGTTGTGGTCGTATGGCCACAAACTTCTGTTTCCACCCTGGCCCAAACAGGAGAGAGAATCACCTTTATTAAAGTGTTTTCACGACTACAGATTATTCCATGCAGTCAACCCAGCCACAGATCATTTCAAAGGTGGGCAGAGAACCTTTTTTCCAACAATCTTCTGAATATCTCCTAAAGACATCTTGACTGTATGGTATCAAACTAAAGTACGCTGTTTTTTAGGTGATAAAAGGCAGTAAAACTACAGGTATAATAGTATATTATCATGGGCATAGCCAGGATTTTATGAGGGGCGTTTCGTTTAAAGGAAAAGTGGACCTGGAAAGAGCAACAAGCCCCGGTGGTTCACTGGAAGCACGTCGGGTTGCCACTCCAAACTTTATCTTGACTCGGGTTCGATCCTCACTTGGTTGAACTTATTTTACGTTTGTCTTTTATTGGATTTAAAAAAAGGAGTTTGTGTTATGCCTGTGGTTAACACAAACTCCTTTTTTTATCCAATAAAAGACAAATGTAAAATAAGTTCAACCAAGTGAGGATCAAACTCGAGTCGAGATAATGTTTGGAGTGGCAACCCGACGTGCTTCCAGTTAACCACCGAGACGTGTTAACCGGTTCGACATTAGCGGTTTCTCCATACCTTCTCTTTCCACCTCTCTTAACACAGAACTTGTGTTGTGCGGGAGTTGTAGGCGCGACTTCATAGGCAAAGTGGGCGGTTCGTTCGAACCCCCCGAACCCCCCCTGGCTATGCGCATGAGTATGCAAATGTAATAAATTAGTTTAAGTTGAAAAGAGAAATACGTTTTACAGTGTGAAAGAAACAAAAGTTAAAAGTGAAAGTAAAAAAACCGGTACTTAATCTGAGCGCTCTCTGCGCGGGGTAAGCACCGGAAAAGCCTCGAGGTATAGAGTTTGGAGGTTCCATGTACTACAGAAGCACATTAAAGCCACCTACCTTTAAATTACATCAAATAAAGGTGACATGACTGCTCTGTTCAGTCTATGTGAAGGCTCTGAGCTAGAGTTTTTACTAAAAGCT
This sequence comes from Garcialebias charrua, assembly GCA_038048925.1. Lineage (NCBI taxonomy): Eukaryota > Metazoa > Chordata > Actinopteri > Cyprinodontiformes > Rivulidae > Garcialebias > Garcialebias charrua. The sequence continues at coordinate 43,415 of JBBPBX010013111.1, read as the reverse complement.
CCCAGTTCAAAGGCATTAGTCCGAGGAGCCACAACAAACTCAGTCTTTTATATAGCGCCTGCGCATAGTGGGTCAACCACTATGTGATGCCATTTGAGCAAAAAGAAACCGTCCAGAGGATCTGACGCAACTGTGTTGGAGAAGTTACTATTGCTTCCTTGAAAATGAGGGTTGCAGTAGCTCGGTGGCGAGTGCTGCACTCGTTAAATCCTGAGGCCGCAGGTTTGATCCCAGGACAAAAAAGAATTGCCAAATCTTTCCCTTGAGTTTGCTCGCTGTGGTGACTACCACCGAGGAGCAGCTGAAAGAAAAACAACACTGCTTCCTTGAAAATAAAACAGTGTTTTTGCTGACATGTGTTTTAACAAAATCATTTAACATTTTAAGTTAAATTACTCTGTATTTTGTTGAACAGTTCATCTTGATGAGCCACAAGGTGCAGCAGTTTCATACGTAGCTTCAAAGGTGGGTACATGACCGCCAGGGACCGCTAATGCGCTAATCCGCTTACAGCGGACCTAACGTTTTTGTCAGCGTAACAGCGGAGTGACTAACTTTTATAATTCATAAGCGGATTTGTGCTATTTTTATTTAAAATGCAGTACTGCTAATAACTAATTATCTATCAGTAAAAACGAATAAACTTATTTACAGGCTCTTATGCTGGCTCCGTAGCTGCTTGTTTTACCTTTTTCCCCCTTGCTCCCTCACCGTAAAGAGCAGAGAGGAGGGAGGGTTGGAGGGGGAGCAGAGGGGAGAACAGACGCGGATCTACCATGTAGGCAAATGATGCCGTTGCTTGGGGCCCCAAATCAGCAAGGGCCCCGGCCCCGCCCCGCCCCGGCCAGTCACCTACATCACTAACATTGCTCATGCTTGTTAATGTACATTTAACATAAAAATAATTATAGCTACGATGAAAACGATCATTAAAAACGCAATACAAAAACCGGTCGATTTCTGTATCCCCCTACTAAAAATGGACTATTCCATCTTGACATCTTCCGGGTCAGAGGTGAACTCGGGTGCTAACGTTTATGGCTAGCTGTTTGCGCTCGGTCTCTTCATAAATCCGCAGAGAACCCCGCTGTTTCAAGCCAAATTAACGCGGCCGGAGGATTGTATTGTGTGTTTTGTGTCCACCACTCGACGGTGAGTCGTTTGTTTTATTTATTTGGGTTCCTTTTATGTAGAAATGCGGTGGCGACACGCCCGTGTATTTGAGATTTAAAAGTGGTCTTAGGGATTAAAAGATCATTCTCATTTTGTTAATTTCGTGGCCGAATAGAATATATGTACGTAAAGTATTAAATAAATCCTTTGATTTTTGTAATTTCATCCTTTTAGGATCATTTTAGTTACTTTTCATTAAATCTGTTGACTGCCTATAGAATTTTGGAATTGGTTTAATTTATTTTTCGGTTGCGCAACAAAAAAGAAATTACTATTTGTTTTTTGAAACAATATTGAAGTAAATTAAGCTTAATTGACTCTTATATGAATTAAACTTGGATACAACTTGGAAGTGCACTTTAAAACTTGATCTCTAACTTTAATTTTACCTGTACTGTTGATGTGGTCTTTGAATTGAAGTTATAATAATAATAATGTAATAAACTTTATTTGTATAGCACCTTCCTGCAATGCCTTGCATTGACCAAGGTGCTTAACAGATATAGGATAATCTAAAAAAATAAATACAAAGTATGTGCATGTGTAATGAAGAATATAATTTGTACGTGCAACTGTTAATACATGTAAATTTTTTTAAATGTTTGTTGCTCTTTTTGCCAACTGTGATGTTTCTTCTGTCCAGGACTGTAAATATCCAGGTGGGTCAGGAGGAGTTAATGGGAAGCTGCTGCTGTGACGTAAGAGGTAGGATAAAGGTGTATAACAGTTCATGCACCGCTAGTTGGCAGTCTAGTGCAAATATTGCATAACTTGTTGGCTAGCAATTGTTGAATTTAATTAGCGGTTTAGAATTTAGCTTCCCCTAATTTTCATAAGACATTAGTGCTTTTGAAATTGCGGACCTAAATAAATAAATTAGTGCTTTAGAAATAGCGGAACTAATTTTTGGATTAGCGCTGCCCAACACTGAGCTTACTGGATTACTTCATCGTGACTTTCCATTTGGTGAGGTGAGGGACCAGACAAAGTGAAGCCCAAAAACCCCTATGATGAGTACAATTAATGGACTAAGTTTTCCCTCGCCCGGACGCGGGTCACCGGGGCCCCACTCTGGAGCCAGGCCCGGAGGTGGGGCACGCTGGCGAGCGCCTGGTGGCCGGGTTTTTACCCATGGAGCCCGGCCGGGCACAGCCCGAAGAGGAGACGTGGGTCCCCCTTCCCATGGGCTCACCACCTGTGGGAGGGGCCAAAGGGGTCGGGTGCAATGTGAGATGGGTGGTGGCCGAGGGCGGGGACCCTGGCGGTCTGATCCTCGGCTACAGAAGCTGGCCATTGGGACATGGAATGTCACCTCTCTGGTGGGGAAGGAGCCTGAGCTAGTGTGTGAGGTTGAGAGGTTCCGACTAGAAATAGTCGGACTCACCTCAACGCATGGCTCTGGCTCTGGAACCAGTTTCCTTGAGAGGGGTTGGACACTCTTCCACTCTGGAGTTGCCCCTGGTGAGAGGCGCCGAGCAGGAGTGGGCATACTGGTTGCCCCCCATCTTGGTGCCTGTACGTTGGGGTTCACCCCGGTGAACGAGAGGGTAGCCTCCCTTCGCCTACGTGTTGGTCGCGTACTGCTTCCCCACGTGTGGGGGGACGGGCTCTGACTGTTGTTTGTGCCTATGCACCAAACGGCAGCTCAGACTACCCACCCTTTTTGGAGTCCTTGGAGGGGGTATTGGAGAGTGCGCCTCCTGGGGACTCCCTTGTTCTACTGGGGGACTTCAACGCTCACGTGGGCAATGACAGTGAGACCTGGAGGGGTGTGGTTGGGAGGAACGGCCCCCCTGATCTGAACCAGAGTGGTGTTCTGTTATTGGACTTCTGTGCTCGTCATGGATTGTCCATAACGAACACCATGTTTAAGCATAAGGGTGTCCATATGTGCTCTTGGCACCAGGACACCCTAGGTCGCAGTTCGATGATCGACTTTGTTGTCGTCTCATCTGATCTGCGGCCGCATGTCTTGGACACTCGGGTGAAGAGAGGGGCGGAGCTGTCAACTGACCACTACCTGGTGGTGAGTTGGCTCCGATGGTGGGGGAGGATGCCGGTCAGACCTGGCAGACCCAAACGTATTGTGAGGGTCTGCTGGGAACGTCTGGCAGAGTCTCCCGTAAGACGGAGCTTTAACTCCCACCTCCGGGAGAGCTTTGAACACGTTCCAAGGGAGGCGGGGGACATGGAGTCCGAGTAAGCCGTCTTCCGCGCCTCTATTGTCGAGGCAGCTTATCGGAGCTGTGGCCGCAAGGTTGTTGGTGCTTGTCGTGGTGGACACCGGCAGTGAGGGATGCTGTCAGGCTGAAGAAGGAGTCCTATTGGGCCTTTTTGGCTTGTGGGACCCCGGAAGCAGCTGATAGGTACCGGCAGTCCAAGCGGCATGCGGCTCGGGTGGTTGCTGAGGCAAAAACTCGGGCGTGGGAGGAGTTCGGAGAGGCCATGGAGAATGACTTCCGTACGGCTTCGAGGCGATTCTGGTCCACCATCCGGCGTCTCAGGGGGGGAAAGAGGTACGAGACCAACACCATTTATGGTGGGGGTGGCGTGCTGCTGACCTCAACTCGGGATGTTGTGAGTCGGTGGGCGGAATACTTCGAAGACCTCCTCAATCCTACTGGCACGTCTTCCACTGAGGAAGCGGAGCCTGGGGACTTTGGGTCGGGTTCTCCGATCTCTGGTGCTGAGGTCGCCGAGGTGGTTAAAAAGCTCCGCGGTGGCAAGGCTCCGGGGGTGGATGAGATTCGCCCGGAGTTCCTTAGGGCTCTGGATGTTGTAGGGTTGTGTTGGCTTACGCGACTCTGCAATATCGCGTGGACATCGGGGGCAGTTCCCTTGGATTGGCAGACTGGGGTGGTGGTTCCCCTATTCAAAAAGGGGGACCGTAGGGTGTGTTCCAACTATAGGGGGATCACACTCTTAAGCCTCCCTGGTAAGGTCTATTCAGGGGTTCTGGAGAGGAGGGTCCGTCGGATAGTCGAACCTCGGATTCAGGAGGAGCAGTGTGGTTTTCGTCCTGGTCGTGGAACACTGGACCAGCTCTACACCCTCAACAGGGTCCTGGAGGGTGCGTGGGAGTTTGCCCAACCAGTTTACATGTGCTTTGTGGACTTGGAGAAGGCATTCGACCGCGTCCCTCGGGGGGTTCTGTGGGGGGTACTCCGGGAGTATGGGGTACCAGGCCCATTGATATGGGCTGTTAGGTCCCTGTACGACCGGTGTCAGAGCTTGGTCCGCATTGCCGGCAGTAAGTCAGGCTCGTTTCCAGTGAGAGTTGGACTCCGCCAAGGTTGCCCTTTGTCACCGATTCTGTTCATAACTTTTATGGACAGAATTTCTAGGCGCAGCCAAGGTGTTGAGAGGATCCGTTTTGGTGACCTTAGAATCGCTTCTCTGTTTTTTGCAGATGATGTGGTCCTACTGGCTTCATCAGTTCGTGATTTACAACTTTCACTGGAGCGGTTTGCAGCCGAGTGTGATGCGGCCGGGATGAGGATCAGTTCCTCCAAATCCGAGGCCATGGTCTTGAGCCGGAAAAGGGTAGCATGCCCTCTCCGGGTCGGGGAGGAGGTCCTGCCCCAAGTGGAGGAGTTTAAGTATCTCGGGATCTTGTTCACGAATGAGGGAAAACTGGAGCGTGAGATCGATAGGCGGATAGGTGCAGCGTCCGCAGTGAAGCGGGCGCTGTACCGGTCTGTCGTGGTGAAGAGAGAGCTGAGTCAAAAGGCAAAGCTCTCAATTTACCGATCGATCTACGTTCCCACCCTCATCTATGGTCATGAGCTTTGGGTTATGACCGAAAGAACAAGATCTCGGATACAAGCGGCTGAAATGAGTTTTCTCCGCAGGGTGGCTGGACTCTCCCTTAGAGATAGGGTGAGAAGCTCAGTCATCCGGGAGGGACTCGGAGTAGAGCCGCTGCTTCTCCACATCGAGAGGAGCCAGTTGAGGTGGCTCGGGCATCTGGTTAGGATGCCTCCTGGACGCCTCCCTGGTGAGGTGTTCCGGGCATGTCCCACCGGGAGGAGACCCAGAGGAAGACCCAGGACGCGCTGGAGGGACTATGTTTCTCGGCTGGCCTGGGAACGCCTTGGGATTCCCCCGGAGGAGCTGCTCCAAGTGGCTGGGGAGAGGGAAGTCTGGGCCTCCCTACTTAGGCTGCTACCCCCGCGACCCGACCCCGGATAAGCGGAAGAAGATGGATGGATGGATGGATGGATGGATGGACTTTCCATTTGCTGCTAAAAACACTTAATATTTTTAACTACTCTAACAGCACAGGACAATCTGTGAATCATAAACTATTTGTTATTTATATTTTAATCGTAGGTTTAATTTTGCAAATCGCCCTGAAGTGTTGCATGGGGGTTACAGTTAGCATGTAGCAGGCTAAATGAGCATGCTAGCAGGTAAAGGAGCTCCATTAAATTAACGATACACACAAAAAACATAGAGGAAGACAAAATAATAAGAGATGCACCAAAGAGACCTTCTGATAAGAACAACTGTGAATCTTGGAAGATTTTGGTTAAAATAGGGATGTATGCAATAAGACAATACAAATGTTGAGCCACCAGCTTGTTGTTGGCTAATCTAAAGTTTCCTGTATCATCTAATGCCGGGTTCCCACCAAACATGTTTCGCGCCGCCGAAGCAGCCACTTTACATTGAAAGTCTATGTGGCCGCGCATCTTGGAGCGGCGCGGCGTGATGCGGCGCGTCTTCAGCAGTTCAAGCAGCGTGGCAATGAGCGGCAGCTGTTTTCCATGCCCGCGTTGCGTCCAAGCAGCGACTGCCGGAGTTCATTTAAAAGAACTTTGACCTACTTCGGCTGCTCGCCGCGTCACAGCAACCAATCGGGAGAGCCTCTGCTATGTAATGACGCAACAACAACGGGACTTTTTTGGACTTTTTAAACTTACCCCAACGAGCCTCCATGAAGAAACCAGCCTCTGGTAAGAAACTTGGCATTTTTACAGTTGCTGCTGTCCGCTTGAGCGTACGATCACCCCAAACATAAAAAAACTTTTTAATCTCAACAAAGACTTTCGGAGCTGCAGTTCGGCTCGTAGAAAACCCACTCAAGTAGTAACGGGGCTCACGAACAGCTGATCCTATCTGCCCGGTTTACAAGAAACAAAACAAACCTGACGGAAAAGGAACCAGACGCTCCTCCCACTGCGCATCATCAGACGCGTTCGATGTGAACAGACATCTGTTGACAAGCAGCCAACACAGTGCGTTAGGAGCTTTTTAGCAGCGCGAAAAGCGTTCGGTGGGAACCCGGCATAAGTGAGCTTATGACAACGTACTGAACACTTGTGCAGGCAACACACATCATTAATAATAACTAATCATTAAAAAACATATAGTATGGACGTAGTTTCTGGCTAGGCTATTAAAAGTAAATCTTTAAAAACTCCAATACTACAGCTACACATGTAAAATAAATAAATCTTTTACAAACATATGCACACATGCAGTTAATAAAGACAAGAGAAAAAAACCTGATGCTGGGAAAGAGAAACATTGACTAGTTTCATCTGTAAAAGCCTCGTGTACGTCACTGTTTCAGCTGAAAGTTCAAATCCGTTAAAGATAGTTGTTTCTCTTTATTACTGCTGCAAACTGTTCCAAAACCGAGGACCTCTAAAAGAAAAGAAGACCAAGCAAATGAAGCAACAATTTATAGATTTTGTTTATTTTCTATGATGGTTGGACACAGGCATTAGAGTGATGGACCAGGAAGTATCTCTGTGTTCTTACCACCAGTAACCTGCTTTCAGCAGGGCAGGGCTGCCACATCTGCACCAAGAACAAATGCAGAAAACCTGCTGACGTTTCTGGCAGGAAGTCTGTAATATCTTGACAAGCTTAACTCGCAAGTAAAGCTTTAACTTGATCAAACTGGAAGTGTGCAGTCAGAATGACATTTAGGTCTCAGAACATCTGTGGTTTCATTCAAAAATGAGCGACTGGTGACGTAGTTCTCCACAAGGTAAGTAGGAAATAGAACTCAGAGCCACTAGGTGTCGCAACACAGTAAAAAATACCTGATGTAGTTAAA
>JBBPBX010013111.1:7873-21831 GCA_038048925.1 Garcialebias charrua | reverse complement strand
TATATGTATAAATAAATTTGGATTTAGGGCCTGCTGTGACATTATACTGTATGAACAGCAAGCACGACAACACAATGATGGGACTCTGAGGGGAAGAGGGTGGGGGTAATATAAGCACAACAAAGCAAAGTGATGAGGAAGAAAGGAGAAGGATACACATAAGACAAGAAGAAGAGAGCAGGGGTGTGTTGGGAGAAAAGCCTGGGGAGAAATGGCCCCTAGAAGCCAAAAGTGACCTGACTTTGATATTTTGTCAACTAACTGGATTACAGAGGCCCTTGAATTGGTCGTTTCAGCCAAATTATGGTCCCTGAAGGTATATGCTGTGCTTAATATTAGGGGTATAACAACACACACTTGTACCAAACTATCATATAATAGTAATATGATGATAACTTGAATCCTATCTGAAACTGCTGGCTAAGGTTAAATACAGTAAAACTGTTCTTCACATCGGCAGTGATGACACCCGGTTATGCCAATTGGAGGTCACTAAACTTCACGTGGCTTTGGTGTGTAATATGCAAAAGCTACGTCGGACTCTGTAGTTTTCTTTGGTCCTCTCCCCAACCTGACCAGAGATGACATGTTTAGTTGTATGTCATCATTAAATCGTGGCTAGGTGGAGCTCTGAAAACTATGTGGGCTACATAGATAACTAAAGTGCTTCTTTGGGAAAACCTGGTCTGATGTGGAGGGATGGCATCCATCCCACTTTGGACGGAGCCGCTCTTCTTACTAGAAATATGGCTGATTTTGTCTATCCCCAAATTATTGACAACTCAGAGTCCAGTCCAGGAAGCAGAGTTGTAGTCTTCCATACCTCTCTGCTGCTTCTCCTCTGTTAACCACCCACACCCCCACTGAAACAGTGTCAACTCGCCCACGGCTCAAATTAAATGAAACAAAAACCAGCTCTAAAAATATAAACCATAAAAAATCTTATTAAAATAAATACAGTTACTTTACCAGAGCAAAATAATAAAATCATTAAATGTGCATTATTGAACATCAGATCCCTTTCCTCTAAATCCCTGTCAGTTAATGAACTGATAACTGATCATCATATTGATTTATTCTGTCTGACAGAAACCTGGTTACAACACGAGGATTTTGTTAGTACTGTACAGTATAAAGGAATCCACTCCCGTTAATTATTTAAATGTGCATGTTCCTAGAACAACTGGCCGAGGTGGAGGAGTAGCTTCTATTTTTCAGTCAGGATTATTGATTAATGCCAAACCAGTTAATAGTTATGATTCTTTTGAATCACTGTCCCTCAGTCTTTCTCTTCCAAAATGGAAATCAGAAAAAACACTTTTACTAGTTGTTATATATTGTCCACCAAGCGCTTACTCTCAGTTTTTGTCTGAATTCTCAGTTTTTTTGTCTGACTTATTATTAACTATTATTAATCATAATAATGGAGGTTTTCAATACCCTTTTAGATGTTGAAAGTGATAGCTTAAGCATAGCCTTTAATAATTTAATAGGGTCGATTGGTTTTACCCAAAATGTCCACACTTCTACTCATTCTCATCATCACACTCTTGATCTGGTTCTGATTGATGGCAAAGAGTTTAAGTATTTAATAATATATCCTAAAAATCCTGTTCAGTTTGACCATTTTTTAATAAACTTTGAGTTTACATGAACTACCGGTAATTACACAGCTACTGACAGCCACTTCATTATAGCAGGTGTTTATCAGACAATGCAGAAACCAAATTGAAAGAAACTCTTCTATTGTTGTTTTCCTATGACTTGCAGAGTAATGCTGTAGAGAGCAGCAACTTAGATGATCTTGTTGATCATTTTACAACTTCAATTCAAACTTCACTTGATAAAATTACTCAGCTGAAAAAGAAAGTAATCAACCAGAGGAAACTGGCTTATTGGTTCAATTCTGAGTCAGGTACTTTAAAACAGGCATCTAGAAACCAGGAGAGAAAATGACACTCCACTTACATGGAAGAACTTTATTTAACTTAGTGAGATAGTCTGCTAACGTATAGGAAAGCTCACTGTAAAGCTAGAACTTTGATTTATTATTATTTATAGATGATAATAAAAATAACCCTAGGTTTCTATTTAGTACTACTAGACTAATTAAAATCCCCATCTCTGTTGAACCATGTATCCCTACAACTATAAGTAGTGATGACTTCATGAGATTCTTTATAAATAAAATAATTCCAATTAGAGAGAAAATTCAAGCCATCCTTTTTACTATTGCCTCTGATTTCCTGACAGATGAGGCAGATTTAGAGATGTTACTGGAACCTGATTAATGTTCAAACAGTTTTTGTCCTGTTGAGCTTTTTAAATTGTCTAAATTAATAACTTCATCCAAACCATAAACATGTCTGCTAGATCCCATCCCAAGCAAACTATTTAAAGAGGTATTTTCCCTAATTAATATCCACATTTTGGATCTGCTTAATTTGTCTTTAGTAAATAGTTACGTAACACAGCGCTTTAAGGTTGCTGTAATTAAACCTTTACCTGCCTGATCTTGATTCAGGAATTCTTGCTAATTATAGACCTACATCTAATCTAACACTTGCCTAGAAAATTATTGAGAAAATAGTTACAGATCAGATGTGTAAACATCTGAATGAAATAATCTGTTTGAAGAGTTTCAGTCAGGGTTTAGAGCTCATCATAGCACAGAAACTGCACTAGTAAAGTCACTAATGATATTCTCATGGCCTCAGCCAATTGACTTGTGTCTATACTGGTCCTGTTGGACCTCAGTGCTGCATTTGATACAGTTCATCACAATATTTTACTACAGAGGCTTGAATATGATATTGGGATTACAGAAACAGCTCTAAAATGGTTTAAATCATATTTATCTGATAGATTCCAGTTTGTAAATGTAAATAATAAATCGTCTTCATACACCAAAGTTAGTCATGGAGTCCCTCAGGGTTCATTGCTTGGACAAATACTCTTTACTTTATATATGCCTCCATTGGGTAAAGTTATTAAACAGCATGGAATACAAGAAAGTTAATTCTCAATAGTCCAGGTATCAAATCCGCTCATTCTCAATCAGTTCATCTGGACAGTTTCTTTTTAGTAGAAACGTTTCACCCTCACTCCAGAGGGCTTCGTCAGTCAGAGTAGTCCAAAGCAAACTGAAGCTACCCCACCAAGTAAACAACTTAAGTGGACCAACCAGTTTGCTGCAGCCAAGATGGTTTCTGGGGGCTTGTCCCTCGTCGACTCCTCCCAGGCAGGCAGACATGTCCAAAGTGGGACATGATAAATGCAAACACCAATTTTGGGAAGTTGGACTACTCTGACTGACGAAGCCCTCTGGAGTGAGGGTGAAACGTTTCTACTAAAAAGAAACTGTCCAGATGAACTGATTGAGAATGAGCGGAGCATGGAATACATTTTCATTGTTATGATGACACACAATTATATTTGTTAATGAAACCCAGTGAAACCAAGATTAGATTACAAGCATGTTTTAAAAACATATAAACTTGAATGGCCCTTACTTTTCTGCTTTTAAACTCAGACAAGACAGAGATTGTGGTTTTTGGACCTGAGCATCTTAGGAATACATCTGGCAGTGTTTCACTTCCTCTGGATGGCATTAAATTGGCCTCCAGTTCTAATGTAATAAACCTTGTGTTATTTATGAGCAGGATATGTATTTTAACAACCACATATAAAGTTACCAGGACCACTTTCCTCCACCTGCATAATATTTCTAAAATTAGAAACATATTGTCCAAAAATTATACAGAAAAATTGGTGTTTGCATTTATCATGTCTAGGTTGAAGTACTGCAACTGATAATTATCTGTTTCCAAAAACTTTTAAAAATGTTTTCAATTAATCCAAAATGCTTCTGCCAGAGTTTTATTGAAAGTTGATAAGAGATATCCTATTTCTTCACTTTTAGTTGATCTTCTTTGGCTCCCTGATGAATTCAAAATATAATTCAAAATCTTATTTCTAACCTACAAAGCTCTCAACCACTTGGCTCCATCTTATATCACAGATCTTATTGTTCCATATTTTCCTAACAGAGCACTACACTTTTAGACTGCAGGTTTACTTGTAGTTCCTAGAGTTTCCAAAAACAGAATGGAGGAAGATCTTTCAGTTCTCAGGCTCCTCTCTTGTGGAACCAACTTCCAGTTTCTGTCCGTGAGGCTGACACATTGTCTACTTTTTAAGACTGGGCTTAAGTCTTTCCTTTTCGATAAATCCTATGGTTAGGGTTGGCTTGGGTTTCCTGAGCTGTCTTTTAGTTATGATGCTATAGGCCTAGACTGCTGGAGGACAAACTGACCACATTTACCCTACATGTTTTTATTTGTAATTGTTTCTATCCTTGACACAGCCTTTCCTCCTATAGAAAGTATGATTGGACGTGTTTGTTTCTCCTTCCTGTCCTTTCAAAGCACAGCTGCTTGAAGTGGTCTAAGCTGCTCATCCTGAGCCTGTTTCATTTGGAGATGTCTTCCTGTTAAAACGGAGTTTTTCCTTTCCATTGTTGACAATACGTGCTTGCTCAGGATGGAAGACGGCGACAAAGTGAAGATTCACTGCAATCTGCTGGCTTCCTTAGATAACTTTTACTAAGTGGAGTTTATAACGTATGCAAATGTTTTAACAGTGCCCCGAGATTACTTCTGTTGTGACTTGATGCTATATAAATAAACTGAATTGAGTAAACCAATAAACAGATTTTAATTAAACGTTAGTAAAATAAGCAGTGGTCATCTACAGGACAACCAAATTCAAGATGGCCACCACAAAAAAAATAAAAATGGCTTTAACCCAATTATTTTTTAAACATTGAGCTACAGTTTGGTGTGATAGTGGCTGACGCTCATCCTGAACAGATTTTGAGTGTTCCATGTCATGCAGAATATTTGCTTAAACATTCAATTCAATTCAATTCAATTCAGTTTGTTTATACAGTACAGTGCCAAGTCCCAACAGAAGTCGTCTCAGGGCACTGAACAGAACATTAATATACTTTGAATAAAAATAAATTCAAAGCAGTCTGCTCCTCAGATAAATAATGTTAACTTATGTTAACTCCATCACAGAACTCTCATCTTGAACAAGCATAAAGGCCACAGTGGAAAGGAAAAACTCCCTCATGAAGAAGAAACCTTTGGCAGAACCAGGCTCAGGACAAGAGGCCATCTGCTTGGACCGGCTGGGTTGGCCGGTCAATGGCAGGTCAAAAATCACATGATGAGATAGAAATAGTATTAAATGAAAACTATTCAATTTGAACAATTCATTGAAGGAAATGAGATTAATTTGTCCTCTAGTAGTCTAAGCCTATAGCAGTATGACAAGCTGACTCTAACTATAGGATTTATCAAGAAGTAAAGTCTTAATCCCAGTCTTAAAACTGGACAATGTGTCAGCCTCACGGACAGAAACTGGAAGTTGGTTCCACCAGAGAGGAGCCTGAGAATGAAAACATTGACATTACCTGTTGGAATCAACCCCATCTGTAAGCAAAATATCTCAGAAACCACTGTCAGATTTTAATGAAACTCAGAAAACAATCATTGGATGTTCATTTAAAACTGATTAACTTTTGGAGCAACCTTAACTAACTCAAAATTTACATTAAGTCAATTTGACAGATAGCTAAACTGAGATGTGCTGAGAGTCACGGTAATCAAAAAACACATTTTGAGAACTAACAGATCTTGTGATACTATGTGAGATCATGCATAACATTACTTTTTACCAAACGACTTTAAGTATATAGTTTCTTACCATAGATGCTCTTATCTAAAAAAGTTAGGTCTGGTCCTCTGGACATACAAAAAATTCAAAAACATTTTTTTGAATGTCCAGAGGACCAGACCTAACTTTTTTAGATTTTTCTACCTGGATTATTGAGCAGCATCAGGATAGATGATCTTAGTTTAAAACTCTGGCATGAAAGGCTGTGGGTGATATGCATCATTTAAAGAATGCTAAGCCTTTAATTTCATTGTCAAGTAACTTGTTGACAATTCCAACAATACTGTACATGACCTGTTATCTAAAATTCCCCAAGCGTGTTTTGTTTGTCTGTGTCTACTTCCTGGAGGATTGTTATCTGATTGATATAGGAGAAAAAACATCTGCCATTGAATTTGTTATCTGGGTACCAAATCCCTACCAAACCATGGCCTTAAATCCAAGGTGCGCACCAAACCTTGAATTATGTGTATTGCTACACCCCTACTGAAACAGTTCTCAGAGACAAAAGCTTGGAAATTAATTGATGGATGTTTGATCACTTATAAACTGCTTGGTCATGTCAAGATCTTTCGTAATTTATCAGGTTTTCTTCTCCCACAAGAAACTCCAAACACATCGCTGAATAAAGGTGAAAGGGGGATGAGGGAGAGTTTCTAAAAAAAGGGCCTTTTAAGGGACTGACAGCCTTACGAGTGCCTTGGCCTGGCTTTGTGTGCGTGTCACAGGGTACTGATACAGGAAGGGAAGGGGAAAGGCAGCTCACTGGCACAGTGGGGCCAATAGCAATCTTGATTTAGGACAGGCAAGCTCTTGATTCTGACAGCGAGTCAATCAAGGACATAATAATAAGGACAGCCTATGTCGTCAAGCTGTTTGCTTGCTTTTGGCAATGCTTTGCAAAAGTACTCAGCTTGGCTTTCTACAACAGACTACTGAAGTCAGTATGGATACTGCCAAAGCCCACAAGATGAGCCAGGTAGTGAAACTTTGAATTTTGGTCAAATGTAACCGTTGTCCTGGTACCACATCATTAGAAAACTTTGATTTGACCACTACATTCTGTTTAAATCCACCTCTGAGCTTTATCTCAAAACAGTATCCCTTTCCGCCTAATTTGTCTCTTTCTCTAATGTCTACTTTCCCAATTTGCCAGATCAGAAAAAGAATGAAAACAGAGAAAGGAGGTTAGATGAGTTCAAATCAGGTTAGTGGGCAGGAGAAAAGAAAGGACAGGTTGAAAGAGAGAGACCCAGTTGTTGATTTGAGAAAAAAGACGGCACGATCATGTGTGACTTGCAAAACCATTTAAGCACAGGAAAATAAAAAAATAATGTTCCATACCCAGAAATTCAATTTTGAGAAGCTCTGCCAGCGCAGAAAGTTGTTGTGGTAAAAAGAAAGAGACACAGGGTCAGGTGTAGTGTCGACTTTGGAGCAGATACAAATATTTCCACGTCCTGCATATATTTAGAGGAATTTGTTGCTGCCAGTCATCAAAGTTGATGCGTGTACTGTCTAGTAACAGACAGGCAACTTAGACAGCATCAGCTCTGTGACCCCCAGAAAAAAAATCAGAAGCAAAGGGAATAAAAGGAAAGAGACACTAGCAGGCAGGAGAAGACATGCAGAGACAGAGAAAAACAGACAAAGACATAAAGCGACATCACTTACTGCTATATTTAATGGACCTCAGTTCTGGAGTAAACAACATCGAACAGAAATACAAAATGAACAAAAAAAAGTAAAAGACGTAAGTGAAGAACAAGTAAACTAAAGATAATAAAAAGCAGTGAGTTATCCTCTAACATAAAAACACACTACACTTGATGAGGCTGACACAGCAAATGGGGGTGAGTGCTGTGACTCGTTTGACTAATGGCAGTTGTGTGTGCTTTTGTTTCGATTACGGCAAAACCTCTACTGCTGCTTACAGCTATTATAACCATTCACATAATTTATAGGGAAATCATCCCAGTATTCCCAATTTCCATGGCTTCACATGCAATATTGGCCACAATGACAGGCATAAATGTCAGCCAGTCTGTTGCCCACTAATCTGAACTGCGAGTGTACCTTCACCAACACAGTGCAAAATAAAAGGACCATGCCACACGGAGAGGTTTTAGCATAGACACAAAGCTCGATGATAGGGTCAAAATTACAAAAAATACACCAAAATGACAACATCCTGTGACATAAAACCTTTTACATAATTGAACATTACTCAGTGAAGACTCATGTGCTAGACCAGCAAAGCAAGACAATGCACAAAGCAACAGCATTAATGTTTCATCCCTGTTTGATTGCTTGGATAGAAACATGAGACTGGCAATAAAGAGGAGAAGCATAGCCAGCACATAGGATCCTTTCCCCCCTTATTTTATACACAAGTCCACAGGGGATATTAGTGTCTCACTGTCGCTGTCCAAGCAATCGCAGGATAATGACAAAGCACACCCCATTTGCGTCAAGATGATTTAAACGAGCAGTTGAGCATTTTGGAAAATCAACCTTCAAGCCTTAAGTCTCAACAAGAATGGATTAGCTTGAAACAAAACTAATTCTTGTTCTATTATCACATCATGATGACTAGATAAAACAACTAAAGAACTTTTGGGGTTAACCTGATGAAAGATGGCACAGCTAATCAACCAGTAAACATGAAATGGGGATAACTCGGTTAGTTTGACAGATATTGAGCTAAATCTTGGTGTGTAGTTGCTGCGGGTCATAATTAACACGTACTCCAAGCGCTAACAAGTTGAACACATCTTTGTTAAAAACTTTATCATCAAATATTGAAAAAAGATCAGATTGACCTCAACTCTCAGAAATTAATAACTGGAAGCTCATCTACAACTGATTATGGATCCAATCCTATCCAGTATGGGCTCCACAGCAAATTAACATTAGCCAACATGAAAACGGCTATAATTCAGCCAGTTACAAGGATTGAGCAAAAATTTGGTGTGGTATTAGCTGAGAGTTGCCCCAAACATATTCTCTGAATGCTAATAAATCACTCAAGACCTTGTAAGATCTTCCACAAAGTTATTGTCATGATTTGACCAAAACGGATAAATCAAGAAAAAAAAATATCTTAATTTAAACTCTGACATGATAGTCAGAGAATAATATACATTTCTTTAAATAGTACATTTTTTAGGAAGATGGTTTCAGACAAACGCCTGCCATCAGAGGGAAATAAACCATGACGTTTAAATGAATCAATCAATCAGTTCAAATAAAGATCATGCAACAGAATCCTTCAGACCAAGTAACAGTGTTGCACCTGATCAATGTTGCTGATTATTAATAACTATTTTAGGTTAAATAATAAATCATTGTGCCCATGGACATTTTGTCATGTGAATTTTGGACCTTTGGTGTAGAACCAACCAGCTGTAAGCTACATGTTATATTAGGGGTGTAATGGTACACGTATTTTGGCCAGAATCTTTACAACAGACCTTTTGGTAAAGTTTGCATGTTGTTAAGCTTTTCCAGTACTTCTTCAACATACTGTTCAATGCAAATACTGTATTTTATTTTGTGTGCTGAACTAAACTTAAAGTTTTTTTCTTCAGAACTCTAAAAATATAGAGGAGGTAGATGCGTCCCAACGACGTGCCACTCAACAGTTAACGAAGAAGTCTATGAACAATGAGAATCCAACAAAAACATCCTGGTGACATGTTGGTTCATCGGGGGACTTCAATACTTATTCCAAGAGAAATCACCCAAATGTAAGGATTATGAGCACAAAGGGATAAAAAAAATACTAGAAGTTAAGCTCTGCAGTCTGTGGCATTGAAGTGGCTCCTGAGTAACAGTTCAGACACACTATTGCTGGGTTTCAGATGACGTAGCAGTGACGTCACATAATGCAGATGCGGGGCAAGAAGTAAACGCAGCCGTTTCCTTCTGTTGCTGATTCAGCATCAACATGCCTAAATTCTGTGCCGTTTACGGTTGTTGCAACCGCTCTAATCGAGAGATAGATAAAAGTTATTTTCGTGTTCCGAAAGTAGTATGCTACAAGGGGATTAATTTAAAAAAACTTACAGAAAAAAGACGACAAACGTGGATTACAACCTACGGCTAAAAACAGGAGGTGCAGAAACTGACGAGAGTCTGCAGCGACCACTTTGTTACAGGTAAGGGTCGTATCGTTTAAATCATATTTTCAGATATTTTATTGGACAGTAACTAGAAAGACAGGTAAGATATGTTATGCCCTAGCTTGTGTAGTGGTTCAACACTTGGTTGTTCCCAGAAAAAATCCGATTAGAATGCTAATGTTGTTAGCGGTTAGCTTAGTGCTAGGAAAGGCATTTACGTGTTTTACTTTAAAGTGGTGTCTTATATTTAGGTTGTCCGAGTGCAGCAGGTGATGTACATTCCCAAGACTGGGCCCCCACTGTTAACCTGGGGTACCAAAGAAGTAACGAGTGGCCACAAACAGAAGCATCCCTCCGGCGCAGGGAAAGAGCTAAGGCCTGGAAGCTTCTCTGCACTGAGGAGGCCAACAGTCTGGAAGATGAGCTCTGTGAAGAAAGCTTACCAGCCCCTGAAAACGAACGATTCAAAGGTAAAATAATAATAAATAAAAATACTATTTATTTATTTATAGAATTTCTGAACGTAATTTTTAATAATTAAATATTTGCAGATGCAGAATGCCAGACGGATCTAAGCATGGTTGACCTCACAAAGCTGGAGGATGCAGTGAAAGGCTACACAACTGAGATCTGCGACCTTAAGGAAAAAGTCTCAGTGACTAAATTTACTCCTGAAACCTTCCAGAACAACGATAAAACAAAGTTTTATACGGGACTGCCCAACTTTTTAGTTTTGATGCAAATTTTTCAGCTCTGTGAACCTTATACATCAGCATGTCATCACTGTCAGCACTCTCCAAATTTGAGCAATTTATTATGATACTTATGCATCTCAGATTACATCTGCAGCTTCAAGACCTTGCCTATAGATTTAATGTGTCAAAAGCCACTGTGTCTCGAATTTGTTTTAGAACGATTCATGTTCTCCATGAAAGATTACAATTCTTAATAGTGGCCTGAGCGACAAGTAATTCAATCAACTATATTTATATAAATATTTTAAGTTTAAATGATTATACATGTATTTATCATTTAAAGTAAATCAAAAGTAAATTAAATCACTAATACTGTTACAGACCATATTTGTACATGTTAATTGTTCATGAAGACAAAAAAAAAATTTACCCAATAAGGTTGAATATTTTTAATTTATTCAATGAACTCCATAACCAATCTTTGTGAATATTGGTCAGTTAAAATGACATGAGTTTTGCTATTGAAATAAAAACATTTTTCTGAAGTAGACTCATTTTGCAACATTTGTGACATATGACATTTGTATGTGCTGTTATTTAACATATTAGAACACCTTTGAAATTCACAAGCTAATCTCATATTGATTTAAATATATCATTTGATTTAACATACTTAACTTTTCAATTAAGATTATTGTAAATAAAAAACAGCTGTCATGACATGTAACAACATCACATGACCCTTCTGCAGAGTGCTTGCTACAGGTGTAGCTGAAACATGTTATGGTAGTGACAAATGTTTTTGGGGAAAAAAGAGCAACTGTTTAAATTTGTATAAACTTTTCAAACTCCTTTCATCAACTACTCCAAATAACATTCTTGATTCTTAGATTGGTTAGTCACGTGTGGATTTCTGTCCCAGGATTTCAGGTAGGATGCAATGTGTAAAATAGTGCTGAATTTTGGGAACTGCTGTTTCCCACAGCTGGTCATCTGGCAGAATTCTTTCCACATAAATATCATTTTCACTCCATACTACAAAATCACAATATTGTACATCCACAATGTGAATCTGATCCTGGAGCTGATGGTAATAAGGATGGTTCCTATCCAGTTGTACAGAATCTCCAACCTTGACGAGACGACGAGACAAAAACCAGGCTGTCCAGCACACATCCTCAGACCGACTTCATGCTGTTTGCTCTGTGGGCACTGAAGGACAAGACAATGAAACTTAGACATAAAAAATAAATACGGTAGTCTCCAAAACATTTCAATATGATACGTTTTTAAAGATTGTGTTTCACTCATTTCACTATCCAACACCAATGTTAGAAAATGAGACTATATTTATGTCTCTGTCAACCAGGTGTGTTCCACAGGTAAGAATGTATTAATCTGGACTAAGTTTTAAAAGGTGATGGAAAGGTCACACATTTTTTAACTGGAAACAAGGCAACATCCCACAAACTGCAAGACCATCCCCAAAACTACGGCTACATGCTGTGAAATATGCAAACAACAAAGATTTGAGTAAAAAATTATAGTTGTAACATTCATACTGTGAGGTGCGCAAAGTCTGCAGTGCAGTACCCTAATGCATGCTCAATAATCCAGGTAGAAAAATCTAAAAAAGCTAAGTCTGCAGTGCAGTAGTCCAAACCTTTTGAGAAATAAATTTTACCTTGATTTCACACACCCTGGCTCCATGACAGTCACATGAAACGACTCCATCTGGTGAGGCTCCCATGTATGGCCACCTTGAGTTTAACCAGCTAGTATCTGAAGTTACAAAGAAGATACGATCACCTTGATGATACTGTATTATCAAAACAAAAAAAATCATAATATTTTCAGTACATTAACTTACCTTTTTAATGGAGTTACTGTAGATCTCTGACCTACAGTGTAGAAATGCATATGACTCAACGTTAACACATACAACTCCAGCACGAATTTGGCTTTACAGAAGCTAAATATATTATTTTTAAGTAGATCCACGCACATAGAAATAACAGGGGGCTAACTAAACTTGTTGTTAGCATTAGCGATAGCGTAGTTAGCATAGGCTAATTACTAAATAAATAATACATCTCACTACTCACCCGGGCAGAAACAAGTCGACAACCATTTAAAGCTTCTTTTGATCCTAAATGGTTAACCCAAAACTCGTCCTCGCCAGTTTATTTAGGGCTTTGGCATACTTGCTGTAATCCATTCTGCTGTGTTTTGAACTGGGGAAAATCACTTCCTGCCCCGCATCTGAATTTCGCGCCACTTCCGGGTCACGTGATTGCAACCCAGCAATATATATTTATATATATATATATTATATATATATATTATATATATTGTATATATATATATATATATATATATATATATTTATATATATATATATATATATTATGTATATATATATATATATATGTGTGTGTGTGTGTGTGTGTGTGTGTGTGTGTGTGTGGCAGTCTCGACTTACGGCGATTCAGGGTTACATCGCACATCTCAATAATGAAAAATTAAAACATTTTTTGTTGTGAAAAATCTTATTTTACGTGTTTAAATGTTCTTGATTTTATGTGTACAGCACTTTGTTGCCGCTGTGGTTGTTTTAAATGGCTTTATAAATGAATTATTATTATTATTATTATTATTTCGAAGCCGATTACGCCGTTTCCGGCAGTGTCTGTCAGTTTTCGGCAGTGTTCGGCAGTTTTCGGCAGTGTTCGGCAGTTTTCGGTTAGCTTTGGTTAGCTCTGGCTTGGACAGCCGGCTTTGGACAGACCGTGTGTCCGCTCAGAGGTTGCTCTGCTCGGATAAATGAGCTGAAAACGCTCGGTGAACTCTGTGGACGTCTCAGGCAGACGAACGGCTTGGCGGCCTGGATGTTGGTGGGACCCGGAGCTAACATGCTAAGACGAACGGCTTCACTAGCTCCCAGTAAGTTATTGACCCTTTTTACCCTTCATTATGGCTCCAAATGTATGGAGCTAACATGCTAACAGGCCTTCCTGTAAACAGTTTGGACCGCATGAAGCAGCAGAGCTCGGACGTGCAACGAGCTAACATGCTAACAGACGGAGACAGACTTCACCAGCTCCCAGTAAGAAATTAACTATTTTTTTCTTTCATTATGGCTCCAAATGTACTGTATGTGTTTTTTGATAATTATGTAGGGTACTGTGTTAGGATAGGCGAAGTGCTTGGTAACTGTACAGTATGTGAATGGAGCTTGTCACATGTACGCCACTTATACACATACATGTACATGTATAAGTGGCGGCCAGTGTGTATGTGTTTTCCGACTTACAGCGATTTTCGACATACGAACAGGCGTAGGAACGGAACTCGTTCATAAGTCGAGGACTACCTATATATATATATATATATATAC
>JBBPBX010013110.1:29985-52931 GCA_038048925.1 Garcialebias charrua | reverse complement strand
TATATACATACATACGCATACATACACATATACTGTATTTGTATATAGCCTACATATGCATATGTACATGTATATACATACTACTCATATGTGTACAAGTGTAAGTAGAAGTTACTGAACTGGACTTTTACTTTAAGATTTTAGCATTTTGTTAATTTTTGTTGCTATTTTTGTCTTTTGGCTAGCATTTTGCTACATTTAACTTTTAGCAAAGTCATCCAGAATTCAACCATCAGACTACATTTTCCCAGAACTTGTAATTTCTCTGGCTTTTATATATATTTTTTACTTTCACTTATCAATCTCTCAACCTACGTATTTCCATTTCTCAACATTCTCCCACCTTTGTTTTCTCCTTGGATGTATTTTTCTTCTTGACTATTTTAATCGGTCCTTTCTGTCTCTTTAATCCATCTTTTTCCCTTCTCTTTTACTGTGAGTCAAGACGTTACAGAGGAGCTCTCCTCTCAGTATTTATTGATTCACAGCTCTGCTTACTAAAATCAATAAATCACGGATTCGATCAAAATGGAGACTGGAGGGGAGAAGCAAGAGGAGATGATCGAAGATAGGAGAGAAACTGGATTCAAGCACAAAATGATATATAAATGGTTCTGTGACAGCCTTTTGCATAAAAGAAATGAATGAATTGAGAAGTTGTAACTGCATAGATGTGTGAAGGTTTATAAAAACTTTTATTTTGTTGCCAACACAAAGTCATCTCGGAGTTGAGGGAGTCACAATGCAGTTGGGAGCAGTAAAAGAAAATAGACTGCAGTGTAAAAGAACCTTGATGTGTGCGTGTAAAGTGCTCTGATCCTTATTGACTAGCCCGAGGAAATGGTTTTTCTTGATTGAGGAGATTGTGCTGTGCCAGAGAGAGAAGACGGGTCATGATGGAGCAATCAGAGCCAGACTATCTCTCTCAGTTTCTGTAATTTCATACAGACCCTCCTGCACACACATCGTTTAGCAAACAGATAACGTGTCTGGCATCATTAACTTGGCATATTTCTAATTTAGACAGATTAAGGGTGCTGCCTCTATCACCGCTGTATAAATCTGTTTGCTGGTTGTGTAGTTTAGGAGTTGTTGCCTCTGGATTGATGTGCACTGAACAAAATGCCAACTGGAACTGCAAACATAAAAGTACACTGCAGCAGAATTAAGACAAAGTGTTGGGTTGACCCTTACCTCCCAAGTGATAGGTTCCTCCTGTGGTGATGCTGAGAGGTGAGGCAGAACGCATGGCGGACACCTCCTCACCATCTACAGTCAGCATGGCAAAGTTCTCCTTGGCAAGCAAACGCACAGCATGCCACTGGCCGTCATTGAGACCAGAACCTGAAGGTGTCAGGGGTTGAAGAACAGAACAACAATGTGTTTTTAAAACCAATGAGCTTCATTTTGAGGAATTAGAAAGTTCAACTTGGCATGATCATTTCAAGTGGTTATTGTGCAATATTAATTTGTATGCACATTTTTTATCAGGCGGAAACCTTTTGTAAAGAAACTCATTCATGCACCTATGTAATTCAGTAGCATAGATTCAAGTATGATCTGGACAAAGCAGAACATGGTTGACAAGTCAGACTAGATCCATCATGGCTGAGTGACTCAAGATGAGTAGAGTTTAGGCAGTTTAGTTCTATGTGTTGTCATCAGTGTATGCTCTCATAAAATGATGAAATTGGTTCTCTGTATTTAACCCATCACACCTGGGATACACCCAGGTGGAGCATTGGGCAGCTATTGAGTCCCCGGGGAGCATATCAACAAAGCAACCTTTGTGTGTCTGATCAATGCAAGTCCAACAGACTTCTCACTCAGTCATTCACTTCATTGTCCAAACACTTCCGAGCTGTGCCTACATGGCCTTGTTCTGCCCTGATATGATATTGTTAAAAATCAAGAGGCATAGGAGAGACTGAAGTCAGGGTTGCACCTTTTAATTAACAAAGAAGGTAGTCACAGAACTGAAAGAGTTGGTATGTGGAAGGTGTTGTGGCTCACGATGACAGGCGGTCGGTGCGATCAGCCAGCTGTGGATCTTTGAATGAGAGATTTGAGGCAGATACTGTGTCAAGTCAACACGGCTGAGTTGTGTATAAACCCTCCTGTGGTTCATCGATGCTGTTTTCATTTGTGTCTGCTCACAATGTCACAAGATGTGCCCAGCTTGATATGTCCATTTGTTAGTTAGTTAGTTAGTTAGTTAGTTAGTTAGTTAGTTAGTTAGTTAGTTAGTTAGTTAGTTAGTTAGTTAGTTAGTTAGTTAGTTAGTTAGTTAGTTAGTTAGTTAGTTAGTTAGTTAGTTAGTTAGTTAGATTTTATTTCATTTTGAACAGTTAAAGTTTTTAAACAATACCATAAACAAATAAAAATGTAAATTTTCCACCAAAATATTCTGGAACAACATTTGTGAACAAGAAGTTGCTTTAAACTGAGCTTGTCTTTGGATCCACATCTCAGAACTTTCTTATGAAAAGGCCTACATTTCATGCCAATGACCATTACATTTTCCTGCTTTCCATCTTAGTTGTCTCACTCGTTCTTCAGTCATTTCCTCCCAGCACTATGCCCCCCTCCAGTCTCAAGGCTCCTGCTTCTGTATTCTGCTTCTTCCTTTATATGCCATTGTGTCTCTGGGTGTGTGCTTGGTAAATCCCAGTTATGTCTTCTCCTTTCCCTCCCTTCCCTTGTAGATGTCCATTAAATATGAGTGATGTTTTGGAAAGGGACATTATTACTGGGGCTGAAAGAGAAGCCAGCTCACTCCCATCACCCTCTCTTCTATAGATCACCCTCTCACTGACACCAGGCTCAATTCATTCTACCATCCTTGCCTGCGTCTTTGCACCTCTGTCTTTATTTCCATCCCCGTGTCTCTGCATTTAACACTTTTTTTTTCAAAGTGTCTCCATACTACCGTAAAAACCGGACTATAATACGCAGTATTTTTGCTCATTTGAATGTCCAGCGTATTAAACACCGAAGAGTATTATTTATGGATTTTTTCCCATATTTTTAGACTCATTTTTCGCTCTGATTCTTCGTTTTTCATTTTTGGCGAAAATGGTGCAGTACCAGTTTCGGCCGCTATAGAGGCGCTGTAGGCAGCAGCCAGCAGAGGACTCAGAGAGTGAAGAGGAAGAGGGGCCACTTCCAGAAGTTTCTACTTGCTGTATCCGAAAAAAGCCTCCTTTGGTCGGACTGACTCTGTCGCTGCCCGCCCCTTGCTATGGATGTAGCTGCTATTAGCTGTGAGGTTCGCTGTTTTTGTTTGCAAGATACCACTCATAAACCACACCGCGGATTTTTAAATCCAGCTGATTTCACATTTGGTTCAGCTCAGGAGCCCGTCTGCTATAGTGAGGTAAGAAATATATTTTTAAGCGTTTATTTAGCTAAATTTAAAGAAACAAAGCGTCCGGTTTGACCCGCCTGGCGCCTGCATAAAAGTCAGCGAACTTTTTTTTTTAATCCAGCTGATTTGAACATTTCGTTAAACTCAGGAGTACGTCTACTATTAAGTCAGCTCAGAAATATATTTTTTAAGCGTTTATTTAGCTAAATTTAAAGAAAGAAAGCGTCCGGTTTGACCCGCCTGGCGCCTGCCTAAAATTCAGCGAACTTTTTTTTTTAAATCCAGCTGATTTGAACATTTCGTTAAGCTCAGGAGCCCGTCTGCTATGAAGTCAGCTAAGAAATATATTTTTTCTCGCAAAGAAATAATTGTTTTACCGTGTTTCCTTGTGAAGATCTTCGTACTCGCTTGCTTCTGTCGCCGCCATCTTGATTAGGGCAAATGAGGCGCTGACGCGTCGCGTGGTGATGACGCGTATTAAACTCCGAGGCGTATTGTGTATGTTTTTTTCTTGTTTATTGTTAATAATTGGACAAAGCGGATTAAACACCGGAGCGTATTTTCCTCCGGCGAATACGGTAATCTCCATTTGTGCCCATCTGGTACAGTGCATATCCTTCTCGGTTGGGTTTAGTTCACTGCTTCACTGGCTGTTATACGTCAATAGTGAGGACACTGCAGCAAAGTTCAAGGTACGGTCATCTGCAAATCAGTTTCAGCAGAGTGGATCTGTTTGCCAGTCATTATACAGGGTTATGTCAATACATCTGTACTATATACGTTACAGCAAGCTATTGTTAGTTCATTTGCTTTTTGTCAGTGTCTTTGCAAGTCTTCAGCTCCTACAGTTTCTTATACTTATTTCTACCCAGAATGCATTTGATGACCTTTGCTTTCATATCAGCAGGGGGGTTACACTAATCAGGTTCGCACAACAGCGTGGCTGACAGTGCATGTGTATGTGAGATCAGATGGTGACCAAATAAATTAAGAGCCAAAATGATCACTTGCTGAGTGTGTGACCAGTGTAGAAATGTGCATTCAGAGTATTGCTGATTTTACATATATACATACACAAAAAAAAAACAAGATGGCCGCGCTCAGTGCAGCCGCAGCTTCACGAGTTCCCGGATCATCTCTAGTTTTTAGTAATTTTAAAAGTGTTTTTGTACCTGACTCTGCGCGTGTTTTGCGGGTGAATTACAGCCGAACTGAGCTGTTAAGAATTGGAGCGGATTTACCACAGGGCACAGCTGAAATCAGCAACGAACTCAAATCAGAACTCGGAAGATTGGACCTGCTGAAAACGTCCTTCTGGAAGCAGATGCACTCCAGGGGAAAGAAAAGAAAGCGATGCTCACGGGAAAAGAAGCGGGGTTGTCGTGCAGGAATTATGACGAGAATGCGGAAAGACGCTAAAACCGGTAAACCCCCGATGCCGGCTCTTTTCCTGTCTAACGTTCGCTCACTCGACAACAAGATGGATCTACTTCGTTTGAGGGTGACCACGTCGGAGGAGATGAGAAGATGTTCCGTGCTTTGTCTTACGGAAACGTGGATTTCTGAGGAGACTCCAGACTCTGTTTACGAGCTGGACGACCGGCTCTTCTTCAGAACAGACCGGTGCTTCGAGACTACGGGGAAAACGCGAGGTGGTGGTGTTTGTATTTACGTACACAAAGATTGGTGCACGAACTGTGCTGTGATAAAAAGAGCTTGTTCAGCTGCCGTGGAGTTGATCACAATAAGATGTAGGCCGCATTATATGCCACGTGACTATTCAGTGATCGTAATCAGCGTTATTTACATAGCACCCGATGCTAATGCTAATGACGCCCAGAGAGAGATTCACGACTTACTCACCTCGCTGCAGTGTAAATATCCTGAGGGGCTTTTCATTGTCTGCGGGGACGTCAATCACGTGGATCTCCAGGTGTCCCTCCCAGCCTTCAATAAGAACGTCTTCGCAGCCACGAGAGGAGATAAAACACTCGACCAAGTCTTCACAAATGTAAAGGGGGCATACACGGCGAAGACACGCCCAGCGCTCGGATCTTCAGACCACGACTCTCTGATTCTGGCGCCAAGAGAACTCCCTCCACTCAGGCGCCGGAAGCCGGAACAAAGAGAAATAACAATCTGGCCTCAAGATAGTTCCCCCATGTTGAGAGACTGTTTTGAGAGGACAAACTGGTCTGTTTTCAGAGAAGCAGCCACTGATGGTAGTTCAGTGGACATGGAATTGTACGCTTCCTCAGTCCTGGGTTACATCAGTACATGCTCTGAAAATGTATCCATAAAAAAATATGTGAAATCCTACCCGAACCGGAAACCCTGGTTAAATAAAGAAGTTCACGCCTTGCTAGCAGCCAGAGACACTGCATTCAAGTCAGGAGATAAAGTGGAACTGAGAAAGAGCAGGAATGAACTGAAGGATGGCATTAAGAAGGCCAAGGCCACGTATGCACAGAGGATCGAGGGACAGTTCACCTCACAAGACCCACGGAGCATGTGGAAGGGTATTAAATGCATAACAGACTACAAAGGCAAAAACAAACAATGCCCCAGGGACCCATCTCTGCCTGATGCCCTCAATAAGTTTTATGCACGTTTTGATGATCCAAACAGACCTGCTAGCACCAGACTCACCTCATCACCAGATGAAGAGCATCTCAGGGTGTCCGCAGCAGAAGTGAGAGGCAGTCTCAGAAAGATTAATCCTCATAAAGCAACCGGACCAGACAACATCCCAGGGAAAGTTCTGAAGGAATGTGCGGACCAGCTCTGTGAGGTGCTGGCTGACATCTTCACCACCTCACTTGCACTGGAGTCAGTTCCCACCTGCCTGAAGACCGCGACCATCATCCCAGTCCCAAAGAGCTCCACAGTGACTGGTCTGAATGACTATAGACCGGTGGCCCTCACCCCGATAGTCGCTAAATGTTTTGAGAAACTGGTCATGTCCCACATCAAGGCAACCGTCAACATCAATGAGGACCCTCATCAATACGCATACCGTGAGAACCGATCAACAGAGGACGCCATTTCTTCCGTGGTCCACACTGCTCTCACCCACCTGGATCAGAAGGACTCATACGTGCGTCTGCTCTTTGTGGACTTCACATCTGCCTTCAACACCATGATCCCCCAAACTCTGATAGACAAACTATCTACACTTGGACTAAGCCCCTCTATTTGTAACTGGATACTAGACTTCTTAACAGACAGACCACAGTCCGTGAAGATCCACAACTTCTCCTCCTCCACCATAACCCTCAGCACTGGCTCTCCTCAGGGATGTGTGCTGAGCCCCCTTCTGTTCACTCTGCTCACATATGATTGTACAGCCACACTTCCAGGCTGTCATATTGTTAAGTTTGCAGATGATACAGCGGTGGTGGGATGCATCACAAACAATGATGAGTCCAGCTACAGACAGGAGGTGGAACACCTGGAGAGCTGGTGCAAAGAGAATAATCTTCACATGAATGTGAAGAAGACAAAGGAGATGATTGTGGACTTCAGAAGGAACAAACACACCCATGCCCCACTGAAAATAGGTGGGTCTGCAGTGGAAGTGGTCTCCAGCTACAAATACTTGGGTGTACACATGAATGATAACCTCAGCTGGAGCAACAACACCACCAGCCTGATCAAGAAAGGTCATCAGAGACTCTACTTCCTCAGACGGCTGAGACGAGCCGGTCTGAGCAGCCCAGTTCTCACCTCGTTCTACAGGTGTGCAGTGGAGAGCATCCTGTGCTCCAGCATCAACGTGTGGCATGGAGGCTGCACAGTTGAAGAAAGAAAAGCTCTGCAGAGAGTGGTGAAGGCTGCACAGAAGTCTGTTGGAGTCAGTCTCCCCACCATCACAGACATTTACACCTCTAGATGCAGGAAAAGAGCCACCTGTATCATGAAAGACCTCACTCATCCAGCACACTCACTCTTTGCCCCACTCCCCTCAGGACGGAGGTTGAGGAGCATCAAGTGTAGAACCACTAGACTGAGGAACAGCTTCTACCCTGAGGCTGTTAGACTCATGAATAAATAAAAATAAAATTAAAATAAACACTGCAAAATATCACATCATGGTGATGCTGATATGTTTTCTTGTTGCTGTGTTCATCTGTGACCATCTGTGACCATCTGCTCATACAAACTCATGTTCGTGCTGCTGTTTATTCCCACTATATTAGGCTTAGTGTATTACTAGTTGATGTTTTTCTTAGTTAGTTCTCGATGTTATTACTGTTTTTCTCTTTCATTTGTTGTTGGATGTAACTGGGACCTCGTGTACATAATCTCGTTTTCATCTCATGTACCACATGCGGTGCAAATGACAATAAAGACTCTCTGACTCTGACTCTGACAAGAATACACACAACCAGTGGGTTCAGATGTTGTCAGTCCAATGGGCGTCATCATCTGTTATCATCTCCATATATAGTGGCAAAACTGTCCAATCTACCTCCTAGCATGTTTAAAAGAACGTTATCAGCGTTATAATCGTTGTGAGTAGGCAGCGTGTTTCCGTAAACCCAGAAGTGTAGTGGTTTGGTTGTTTTCAGCTTATGTAACCGTTTTCCTAAACCTAACCAAGGCCCTGAACCTAACGCCAGAGGCTGTGCTGTCATCGCTTGTAACGGTGACAATGCACCTTTAAACCTCCTAGGAGGTACAGGAGGGGCAAGCTGACCGCTACGTATGGGGATGATAATAACTGATGAGGGCCATTTTATGGTTGATAACATCCGAAGCGGGTGACACAACCCAGTGCATGCACTATTCTTTAAGCTGCGACAAAAACATGCAACAGCTTTACTTTTTTTGTTTATTAGATTGAAATGGTCTAAAATATATTGACAGAAATATGTGACTCAGTAGATGTTTAACTATTCAGGGAATGCTAGATCTTTAATTTATACAGCATTAAAATAAGAGTGTGCCTATGAATCCAAACTGGCAGCCTTCTTTCCCAGCAGCACCACAAACATGCTCTATAAATTAATCCCATAAGTTTCTTCCCAGAACACCCCTGCAGGCTACTATAATGAAGCGAACTTCCTGAATGTGGGGATATACAGGCCGTGGAGGAGCACAATTTTGGATGGGCATAACTTTGTGAGAAATATGAGTTGTAATTTTTGAGCGAACAGCAGGAGTCAGCCCTTCACAGCAAGCTGCCAGCCGCTGTGCAGACAGGTGAAATGGATCCGTTGCATCTATCTTGATCTACGGGTTGGTGCTCTTGTCAGTTTCAAAGTGTCCAACTGAAACGTTGCGTTTGGTTAAAAAAATTCTTTTCTTTTCATGATTATATTGCAGGTTTGCACCGTCTCTTGACGCTCACTTAGCAAATATTAACGTTTCTACTACCGTTATTAAATGCACTTTTAATTTATATTAGAAAATTTGTTAAATAAATTGAAGTAAATTCAATTCTGACCATTTATTAAATGAATGCATATCACTTTTCACCTTTTATACCAGATATTTAGATTTAGATTTCAATATACTGTAATACGTCGTACTCAGGGTAATTACCGTTTCTGCCACCACCCCAAAGTTTCAATCAATATCTGCACAATCGATTTACGAATAGCCATTTTTGTGTTTGATAAAGTTGATTAGCTGTGGTAGCCATCTTAAATTTAAAGACCGTGTAAAGTGAATTTCAACATTTTCTTCAATAAACATTATAAATGTCGTAATTGTAATCTTGTAAATGAGTAAAAAGTCTCAAAATTGTAGCTCAATTAATTTTGGAGTTATAGATCAAACTGTGTATAAACACATTTCTCTTTCAGGATTTTTTAGGCGTGGTTTAAATGTGACCGCGTTTCGTCACGCGGTCACAAGCCCCACCCCCTGCAGCTCCAGCCGTTATAAATGCGTTCTTCGGTGGAGCCGTTCACTCGCTACCGACCGTCTCCCTCCAGTACTGGCGTGCTGCTGGAGCGACCACATGCCACCTGCACCTCCGCGCACCCCCCCCCCCGCGCGCGCGCGCGTGTGTGTGGCGATCAGACCCCGCATGCATGTGACCGGGTCGCGCGCGCGCGCGTGCGTGTGTGAGTGAGAGGCGATCAGACCCCGCATGCGATGTGCGCGCGCGCGTGTGTGTGTGTGTGTGTGTGGCGAGTGTGTGTGTGTGTGTGGCGATCAGACCCCGCATGCGATGTGACCGGTTCGGACCGCGAGTCCGCTCATCTTCTAAAAATAGCGCTGATTATAACAGCGGAGTTATGTGTCCTCAACTTTAAAAACATAACCAGAGTTGTTTGTGCACTAAAAACAGCGTAACTCTTGGAAAAAGGAGCTGCTGGAAGCCAGAACTCAGATAAAAACAGAGCAGGTGGATCTCTGCTTCCGCCTTATGCCTCCCCACACAGCTCAGCTCTGAAGGGGGCTGGACATGGCGCAGGACTGCGCTGAAACAACGCCCATGTGCGACACGCCCCCAGCGTTCTAGAGCAAGGCAAAATCATGTATTTTCATGATTTTTGAGACTTAATTTTATAAGGAAATCAATGTTTTTAATCAGTCAGATTTATATGGGTGATTAATAACACATATTTATGCCGTGTGACAAAATAAAAACACAAATTTAATTTCACTTTACACGGTCTTTAATTGTTTCCAACAGTTTTATCCAGAGGCAGATGCACATTAACAATCATTTCCTGAAAGGAATTTACATCGACTTCCATTCATTTCTTAAGCCTAACCCTGAACTTTACCCCAAACCTAACCATTACCAGTACATGCCTAACCCTAAACCAACAATTCACACCTTAGTCCTAAATATCAAAGTTCATGCTCAATCATCCAGGTACAAAATCCAATAATGATCAATCAGGTCACCTGGACAGTTTCTGTTTTGTGGAAATATGTTTGACCTCTATCCAGAGGGCTTCATCAGTCTGAGGAGTCCCAAGTAAACTGGTTTTGCTACTAAGCAGTACACTCCTTTAGTGGACCAACCAGTTTGTTGGTGATACGATAAGTTTCTGGGGGTGTCCTGTCCCCCATCAACTCCTCACAAGCAGGCAGCCACAGCCAAAGTGGTTCAAGACATCAAAGTTCATGCTCAATCATCCAGGTACAAAATTCAACAATGGTCAATCAGGTCATCAGGACAGTTTCTTTCCACAAAAAAGAAAATGCCCAGATGACCTGATTGACCTTTATTAGACTTAGTCCTAAACCTAACCCCTAACCCACCAACAGAACTTCTTCTTACTGGACACGGGCTTTGGCCCCATAAGGAGCAGTTGGTCCTCACAGTATACCATACCATACATACCATACCATTTTATTTATAAAGCACTTTAAACAGTATAGTATGTGTTGGAAAAATGGACCTTACAAGGTAACAAATACAAAGACACACACACACACACACACGTCTTGGCCCTGTTGCGATGGCGGATAACAAATGTATAATTTAAGGGTACGTCAATGCTGCTCCATTTGAAAGACATAATTTGAGTAAAAATTATACATTTTACAATCAGGAAAAATAATGTTTTATAAAGTTGAGTTATGAAGACCAGTTTTAAAGAAGTTTCCTGTTTATTATATTTCATTTTTCACATTTCTTACACAGTAGTACATTAAATATGCCATTTACAAAGACGTATACTCTGCTGCTGACCTGGCTGTGCTTTCTGACTGGAACATGTGCTGAAGGAAAGCGAGGAGGTGCTGAACAAAGTTTCAGATGAACAGACGGACAAGGAATGATATCTGGGATGAGCTTAGATCTCCGAGACACACAGTGGTGGAACAGGTGGAGCTGAGGAATACTAAGACACAATCTCAAAACCTGAAAGACAACGCTGCTGGTCAGAAACTAAAAAAAAGCTAAACATATTCAGTTTGTTCATAATGTTTGTAAAATAATTCCACATTAATCTCTGCCTCTGTGTCATTTGCATTTACATGTTTGAGTGTCAGACCAACAGGTGCTGAACACAAAGTGACACAGCCCAGCTGTGACCACAGCAGCTCCACAGAAAAGTTGCTGGAGATCAACAGAAAAATCAGACCTCTAGGGAACTGTATATGTAATAATTACAGACGTGGTTATTTAAAATAGTTTGAAGCAGCAGAGCTGGCAGCTCTAGTTTCCAGCACAGGACGTGTGGAACAGGAAAAAAAAACTTCAGGATAATTCATAGACTGAGCTCCGGCTTCTGATTAAGGAACGTTATGAGCTCCAGAATGTGACAACAACTTTATTATTTTTGATAAATGGTTAGAAATATTCAGAACTGTGTTCCATATGTTCCATAAGAGTTCCAGAAACTCGCCTTAAGCGCAGAGGTGACAGGGCGTTCTCTGTAGCAGGCCCAAGACTCTGGAACGAGTTACCGCTGCTCATCAAACAGGCCCCCTCCCTCTCGGTTTTCAAATCCCGGTTAAAAACTCACTACTACTCCATTGCTTTCAATGCCAGCTGATTTGTATTGGATCGTTTTATTTATGATCTGCAATGTTTTTATGTTTTTCGTGTTGTACTTCATTGTCTGTGTTGCCTGTTACGTGTTTGTTTGTTCAGCACTTTGGTGTGGACTTGTTCCTGTTGAAAGTGCTTTATAAATAAAATGGTATGGTATTTGAAGGGGGTCTGCTTTCTAACAAAAACTAAACACTGAGCAGAGTCACGTTATTTACTGTGGAAAACTTGGCAATGAAGTCATACAAATATTTAAAAAGTGGGTAAAAGTCAAATATGCTTGTTTTTCTCCCTCAATCTAATTTCAAAATTTAAATCCTCTATGTATTTATATTCAAACTCTTGAAAGTCTTTTTTCTTAACGCTCCCAGGCTTTCTCTGTTGGTCTGAGATTGGACCATTAAACACAGAAACACGACTTTAGAGTGGCTTCATGAATATTAGCGGGGCTAACAGATTAACCAGATTCAAAATACATTATACACAGAATATTTAGATGTTCTTTGTCTAATGTTGAACCAGTTAGCATCGAGCCTGAGGTTTATTGTAAGACTAGAACTTGTTTCTGCAACTTTTGTCATTCAGATCCTCTTTCTGCTTCCACTTTTCCAACTCTTTCCCTCGTCTCTCTCTCACTCTCTTTTTACATTACGTATTGATTCCGTACAAACGCTAAAAATGAATTTTGTCTGCCTTTAAATTTATGGGGCCCGCCAGGATTCATGATTTTGTTTTTCTCTGCATCTCAGCTCCTACATGTTACGACCTCTGAGGCAATTCAAAGGGCTTTGCACGACTTCACAGACAGCGATATGCCAAGCACACAAAACCTCTGAATATGTCATATTAAGCCTAGCCCTAACATCTCCCACATATACACACTGAACAATGCAAATCCACGTAAATACAGACACACATACTCCAGTAGAAAGGAATAGGATAACGTTGTAGTTTTTTTATGCCTTAAAACTGTGCCTTAGGCGTTTCCATTATTGTAACGCCACACGCTTCCTGTTGGGACGGTGGAAGTGGCCTCAAGTGTGACTGATAGAAATCCTGCATCTCAAACTGATCGTTTTACTTCAAGCTGAGGCGATGGGTGTGAAGACAAGCATGCAAGAACAATCTCACACACATGCAGTTTCAACACTGGAAATAACAAAAGAAGAAGTGGGTTTTGGATGAGGTAAGAAATAAATGCTTGTGCTGCCTGAACTGCAAAGAAGCACGACTCTGACAAACTGATTTTGTGGGGTGACGCCTCACTTTGGTGATAAAAGAGCCGATCGGCAACATGTAACTAAATTTGAGCGTATTTAATTTATTATCTAAAAAAAAGGTTAAAATAAAGCGTTAAAAACATAAAACTCTTCTGAGATAAAAACAAATACAGATACTCTTCATACAGTAAATTGCACATGTGGCAAAAAAATATAATAATAAAGAAAGTAAACAAAAGAGAAGAAGGGAAAGTGAATTTTAAACAAAATAACAAAATAATGAAAATGTTGGAAACTGCAGGAGTGCCTAAAAACTGCTGCTTTTTGAAAGTGTTGCAACATATTTACTCCATTAAGATTATTTACAAAGTGCTTCCTGGTGATTGTCTGATACACCATCGAGTGCAAAAACATATTTCCTCACTTTGTGACATGAGAACCTCTCAGAATTATAGATTTCTTTGTCTCTGCAGAAAGCAATGGAGACAGTGAGCTCAGTTTCTATGGAAACAATGATGGTTCCCAATATTTAGATTATTAATCAAGAGCCCAATCAGATGAAGGCTTCTTTAACACACTCAAAAACCAACAGGTTTTCTGCATCAAATCTCACCGAATGCCATTTTTGTTATTGAACACATAATGCCAAAGGAGGGCAGGATATAATTAATTCAGGCCCCGCCCACATGGGGATAACTTCTGTGAATATAATAAAATGCTGATTTTTTTATCCTTTCAGCCTTGTATCCACATGGAAACAGTGTTTTAGTAGCCCTCCAACAAGTATGTATTTAAATTGAGTGAAAATAATCTTAAAATATTAACTTTTTGTAAACCATCAAAGCACCATATTTTGAAAATTATGACTTCATAGCCACAGCTTTATTCTAACCTATTACGCAAGAGCATTGTTTTCTTTGCGTTTACATCTCACACTCAGTGTGTGAGCTTCATGCACATGCTCCGAGCTTCATTTACAATATTTGGCGTGTTTTTGTCACATTGCCGCGCCACATACAGCCTGGCACAGTTACTACTGCTTTATGGGATGTTTTTGGTGTTTCTGTGTGGAAGAAGACTTCTCAAAAAATGATGCTGTGTTTGTGAAGATATTTTCAGCAACAACAAACAAAAAGGCTATTTTGGAAAAACCATGCGTCCATGTAGACACGAGACTTG
This sequence comes from Garcialebias charrua, assembly GCA_038048925.1. NCBI lineage: Eukaryota > Metazoa > Chordata > Actinopteri > Cyprinodontiformes > Rivulidae > Garcialebias > Garcialebias charrua. The sequence goes on along the minus strand of JBBPBX010013110.1, from coordinate 38,701 downwards.
AAAGGAGCTGATTAAACCAGATGTATTAGATTTAACAACCAGCACAAAGTGTTCAGCACATTTCAATAGCATGAATGATTAAGCCTCATTTCCAAACCCATACAGTCAATTTTGTTCTTCTCATGTCTTCACATACTTTAGAAAACTAATTTCTTATAACAGTGATCCATGAAATTGTTCATAATTTATCTGTTTGTCCCAGCCATAAATATTTTTTCCCCAACACATACAGATAGAACACAACTGAAACAAACATTTCAGCAGGAACAACATTCATCACTTCATTTTGTGCCAGTAGTTTAGTGAGAGAATGAGACCGTGGGGCAGGAGGCCTCGTGGTTAAACAGCTGAAGAGACGATTGACCTTAACATGGACCCAACAGAGGCCGTTCAGACTTTAGTGCAACAATTCACAGCAGCAAAAGCTAATGCTTAGTAAACAGTTGTATTCCTTAACGCCTACATTTCCCTCAACAGTTTGAGCAGGTAATGTCTGCAATGATCCAATTTCTGAACTTCTGAGCCATGAAACACCACACAGCTGAAAACATGCTGAAATATGGCAATTTATCTACCATCATCTTCATAAATAAAGGTAATGTAGCAAGCACTTCACTCTTAGACTGCAAGTTTGAGTTTCCAGCAGCAGAATGTGATGAAGATCTTTCAGTTGTCAGGCTCCTCTCTTGTGGAACCAACTTCCAGTTTGTGTCCATGAGGCTGACACATTGTCCAGTTTGAAGACTGGGATTAACACTTTACTTTTTCATAAATCCTATAGTTAGGGTTGGCTTGGGTTTCCTGAGCTGTCCTTCAGATATAGGCTTAAACTGCTGGAGGACAAACTGACCACATTTCTTTACTCTGCTGTTGTCTTTATTCACTCTGTTCTACCTGTTTCGTATTTGTAATTATTTCTACTTTAACACATTTTTTCATTCTTCCAATGGAGGTACACCTGCACCTACATCTGGACCTGTGTTTGTCTGTTTCTCCTTCCCGTCCTCTCAAACTCAGCCGGTTGAAGCAGATGGCCACTTGTCCTGAACCCAGTTCTGCTGGAGGTTTCTTCCTGTTACAAGGGAGTTTTTCCTTTCCACTGTCTCCTTTGTGCTTGCTCAGGATGGGAGACTGTGACAAGGTGAAGGTTCAACAAGTCTGCTGGCCTCCTTCCTTAGATAACTTTCGCTAATTGGCTTTGTATGTACGTGAATGTTTCTGTTCAGTGCCCTGAGATGAATTATGTTATGATTTGACACTGTATAAATAAACTGAATTTAATAAAAAATTATATTGAGAAGTTTTGCTAATTTTGGCTAAATTTAAATTATTATACGTGACCCCTGCGACCCATAAAAAGAAGAAGCGAGTAAGGATACTGGATGGACGTTCTATTTTTGTCACACCAGATTTTTTTAAATTATCCATTTAAAAACAAGTTGAAAGCCACAGTTTCTATAAAACAACTGTAAAAATGGAAACGAGGATAATTACAAGTCAATTTCTTTCTAGAATAAAATACTAAAAATGGAAGATGCTTTAGTCATCACAGGTAGAATTCTAAACGTTTTCTAAAGTGAACTTCAACATTGAGCTTGAGTGCCATGATCATCTTTCTGACTCCATCACATGCATCACCTCTATATCACCACGCTTCCCTTATCTCGGCAACTCTACTGTAAAAAACAAACAAACAAATAAAAACATCACTGGATTCAGTGAAAATGATTTAATTTCACCTCCAAGCAAAAGCGTATTATTTAAATTCGAGTCGCATCTTGCTCAAAAGGCTCATTAACTAATTACCACCACAGGCAAACAGAAAATTAACGGCATATTTTTGTTTGAAAATCTCCTTTTTTTTTTCTTGTTCTGCCCCTCAGAGTCTGTATCTTCTCACATTAAAAGACCAAAGCTCATTTCAAATTAAATAAACAGAAATTTACTTTAACTAAATGGGTTTATGTAATGCAACAATATTTCCATTTAGCTGATCAAAGGTGTCCCCCAGTTTTAACGGTTTCTCTCCAGTATTTCTGCCATCAAGTCTGAGCTCCTGCTGTGCTTTTAAAGCCCGCAGGCAGTGTGGCTGTTTAAGAGATACTAATAACAGAATAAAGAAGAAGAAATGTGTGCACGGGGAATGCTTGTGTATCTGGGTGTTCAAGTGATACTGATGTCATTGTGGGCTCAAGCCCAATTAGCCTAGAGGGTAACGCTGTAATAATGCCTACCCCTGGGCATAATGGCCTATTATAGCAGCAGTGGGCAGAATAAATGAGTATGGAAAGTGAAACCTAGAGAAGAAGGAAAGAGAGGGGATGACTCAAAGGAGGAGAGGAAAAAAAGGGGAAGGAGGGTAGAAGTGACGTTAAGAAGGGGACAACACAACTTTGTTCAAACAAATTTTTTTTGCTTCATTCTAATTATTTATTGGTGAATTTATGGATTAGAATTTTTCATAAAAAACAAACAAAAATAGTATTTTTTAAATAATATATTGATAAATTAGGGATGCACAATATTGGATTTTTGACCGATATCCGACATGACAATATAAACCAGCCAAGCCAGTGTATCTCTTGTGCCGGTCCCAAGTCCGGGTAAATGGTGAGGGTTGTGTCAGGAATGGAATCTGATGTAAAACACTTTTGCCAAAACCATAATGCGAGTTCATCAAAGTGAAACCATACCGGATTGGTCGAGGCCCGAGTTAACAGGTGGCCCGGTTGGTCGAGGCCCGGTTGGTTTTCTAACTATCTTTCCAATCGGAGGCAATGTGTTCAACATAACGGTACTTTTTCCAGCTATTTAACAGTTAAAAATGGTGTACCACAAGGCTCAGTTTTAGGACCCACTCTCTTTACAATCTACATAGCTAATGTAGGTCACTGCATCCCTGATGCATCCTTACATTTCTATGCTGATGATACAGTTGTTTATTGCCGAGCTAAAACAGTAGCTAAGGCTTTCCAGTTACTGCAATCCGCTTTTGACATCATCCAGTCAGATTTGTTCCGTCTCAAACTTGTCCTAAATGCTGATAAAACAAAAGGGATGTTTTTTTCAAATAGGAAGGCGGTTCCAGCAGATCCTCCTCTGATTTTATCTTCAAATGGTGTACCTATCGAGTTTGTTGATTCCTATAAATATCTGGGTATCCTGATCGATTCACATCTCTCTTTTAAACTCCACGTGGAAAACCTAGTGAAGAAACTGAAAGTTAAACTGGGTTTCTTTTTCAGAAACAGATCATGTCTATCACTGAATGTTAGGAAACGCCTTGTATCTGTGACTTTCCTTCCCTCCATTGATTACGGTGACATTCTCTACATGAATGCTCCTACAAGCACCCTGCGGATGTTGGATGTTGTCTATCATGGTGCACTAAGATTCATAACTGGTTGTGATTATCGTACCCACCACTGCACCCTGTATTCACTGGTTAACTGGACATCATTAACCTCACGCAGACTCTTCCACTGGTACATTTTCATCTTCAAATCACTTCTTGGTCTGCTGCCCTCATACATCTCCTCCTACATGTCTTTGCGTGAGTGCAGCTACAGCGTGCGCTCTCAGGACATGATTACCTGCAGTGTTCCGTCAGTGAGGACTGAACTTGGAAAAAGGGCCTTCTCCTACTCCGCTCCTGCTTCATGGAATATCTTACAAAAAGATCTGAAGCTCTCGACCTTGACTTCTCTATATGGTTTTCAGAATCTGTTGGAATCCTGGCAAAAACCAATGCAGATTTGTTCCTGTCTTTGATTTTATACGTCTACCTTATAATGTTTTGCTAGTTTTTTGCTAGTTTTTTGCTACTTTGTTAAAAGGAGGAGTGTGTATGTATATATATATATATATATGTATATATATGTATGTATATGTATATATATATGTATATATATATATGTATATATATATATATGTATATGTGTATGTATATATGTATATATATATATATATGTATATATATATATNAAAAAGGCCCAATAGGACTCCTTCTTCAGCTTGACAGCATCCCTCACCGCCGGTGTCCACCACCGGGTTCGAGGGTTGCCACCACGACAGGCACCAACAACCTTGCGGCCACAACTCCGATAAGCTGCCTCGACAATAGAGGCGCGAAACATGGCCCACTCGGGCTCAATGTCCCCCGCCTCCCTCGGAACGTGTTCAAAGCTCTCCCGGAGGTGGGAGTTAAAGCTCCGTCTTACGGGAGACTCTGCCAGACGTTCCCAGCAGACCCTCACAATACGTTTGGGTCTGCCAGGTCTGACCGGCATCCTCCCCCACCATCGGAGCCAACTCACCACCAGGTAGTGGTCAGTTGACAGCTCCGCCCCTCTCTTCACCCGAGTGTCCAGGACATGCGGCCGCAGATCAGATGAGACGACAACAAAGTCGATCATTGAACTACGACCTAGGGTGTCCTGGTGCCAAGAGCACATATGGACACCCTTATGCCTGAACATGGTGTTCGTTATGGACAATCCATGACGAGCACAGAAGTCCAACAACAGAACACCACTCGGGTTCAGATCAGGGGGGCCGTTCCTCCCAACCACACCCCTCCAGGTCTCACTGTCATTGCCCACGTGAGCGTTGAAGTCCCCCAGCAGAACAAGGGAGTCCCCAGGAGGCGCACCCTCCAATACCCCCTCCAAGGACTCCAAAAAGGGTGGGTAATCTGCGCTGCCGTTCGGCGCATAGGCACAAACAACAGTCAGAGCCCGTCCCCCCACACGTAGGCGAAGGGAGGCTACCCTCTCGTTCACCGGGGTGAACCCCAACGTACAGGCACCAAGATGGGGGGCAACAAGTATGCCCACTCCTGCTCGGCGCCTCTCACCAGGGGCAACTCCAGAGTGGAAGAGTGTCCAACCCCTCTCAAGGAAACTGGTTCCAGAGCCAGAGCCATGCGTTGAGGTGAGTCCGACTATTTCTAGCCGGAACCTCTCAACCTCACACACTAGCTCAGGCTCCTTCCCCACCAGAGAGGTGACATTCCATGTCCCAATGGCCAGCTTCTGTAGCCGAGTATCAGACCGCCAGGGTCCCCGCCCTCGGCCACCACCCATTCCACAATGCACCCGACCCCTTTGGCCCCTCCCACAGGTGGTGAGCCCATGGGAAGGGGGACCCACGTCTCCTCTTCGGGCTGTGCCCGGCCGAGCTCCATGGGTGAAAGCCCGGCCACCAGGCGCTCGCCAACGTGCCCCTCCTCCGGGCCTGGCTCCAGAGTGGGGCCCCGGTGACCCGCGTCCGGGCGAGGGAACATTGTTTCCATTTATATTACTCATCATAAGGGGTCTTGTGGGCTGCGCTTTGTCTCGTCCCTCACCTAGGACCTGTCTGCCTTGGGTGACCCTACTAGGGGCATAAAGCCCCTGACAGCATAGCTCCTAGGATCATTGGGACACTCAAACCCCTCCACCACAGTAAGGTGGCAGCCCAGGGAGGGGAACTAAACAGATGTATTCAATTTATATAAAATGTATAAAATGTTTAATAGCATAAGAATAAAGTTATTCTGATTGCAGACATGCTTTTTGTGTTATTTAACACTGAAAACTAGTCTGTTTGGGCTCTTTAATCGACTTACAACTAAATATTAATGATTTATATGAAATGTCACTAAATAATATGAAAATATATATATTTCCACAAATCGTACAGGAATGTTGTGCCAAAAACAAACTACAAACATTAAACAATTATTTATGGCAGTGACAAACACTGTTATGTGCTAATAATCATTTTATTTATTCCATAATTTGAATAAAATCATGTTGTATACTCAGGAGAAAAAAAGAAAGAAAATGATTAATTTGTTTTAATGCAATTTTTCGCTTATTACACCAGTGTTAGATAAATATTACCAGCACTGATTAGCTGAATAAAAGTCTGCAGTGTAGCTAAAGAAAAAAGTCTCACTAAACAAAAATAATTACATATTTTGTAAGACGTGTCTTCGTGCGTCAGGCTCACCTGATAATAAATTCACCCGGTAGTTTCTGTCCGCCTTCGACACGTTGATATGAATTGTAACTTTGCCGTCCTCGAGGGAGATCTCCAGCGTGCCGTCATGGAGATTACTGAAGAGCAGGAGGCCGTCTGGACTCCACGTGCGGAACTGGAAGCCCACGGACACGATGTTGTGGTTGGCTCGGCCCGGCAGCTGCAGGAAGCTCGTGGCGTTGAAAAAGACCGGGAAGGTGTGCGCATCCACGCAGGTGAAAGACAGGTTACGCTGCTGGGACACAAATATACATAACATTTAACAAAATGGAGGTCATAGGTCAGAGGGAAAAGTATGTGTTTTGTCTTTTAATGCATTTTATCTGCACATATCAGTATCAGTCTGCTGCTTTGAATCCATTTTAACCTCAGATGTTAGTGACAGATGAAAAGACTGCTCATGCTTCTACACAGCAAAACAATCTGATTTTGTATTTTTGATCATTACATTGGATAGATTTTGTTTTCTGGAGGAGAAAAGAAAAAAAAGTGCAAATTAGGTACTAATTTCAATTTAAAGCCCAACACCCACCATGTTTTCAAATTGCATCGCCATTAATATTTATTAGTTTATTTAAAAATAATACAGGAGCGTTTACTTATATTGTGGAGAAATAACACTAAATGTGTTATTTCATGATTTATAGCAGATTTTAGCATGCAGCTCCGGGAAAATCTGCCCCTCTCCATATATGGGCATTCACAAGGGCATTCACGTCACCAGAGTGACGCCTTGGAGTTACAGGCGAGCAGAGGAAAAGAAAAAGGAAGCATTTTTAAATATTCCATAAAGCTGCCTGTTGATTAATCCTGCTGTCGCTCACTCATGTCATCATATTCTGAGCGAGCATCCACTTAGACATACTAGTTTAATTCGTTTGATCGCGACAAATTCATTCATTTCCGCATCGCCCCGCATTTCTCGCCCCGTGATGAGAAAGGCACCCAGCCTCGCAGCTGAGCTCTGCCCGCGCGCATGCTTCACGACCCGTGCTGCTGCAACAAGGCTGACGAGAGATAAGAGCAGATACATACACTCGAGGGAGCAAATTACACCGGCACGAGGAACTTCAAAGGTGACCAGCGGAGCGGAACGAGGAGCCAGAGACCGCGCGCGGCTCGCTCCTCAGGGGCAGAATGAATCAAGCAACAGGTCCGCAGCGGTGTTATAAAATAAATAATAAATAAAATCAGAGCGCTGGTCCATACACACAAATGCACCAGGAAATATAAAGTTTTAACGCACTCTCTCTCATAAACCTCCATGGAAACTCACTCCTACCTTCTGCCTTCTGGGTGGAGATCATGTAACAAGAGGCATGACCCTTCGGGACTTTTCGGCCAGGTTTCCGGATTCATTCGGGAGTGGGTTTTTTTTTTTTTTTTTTTTAACCCTCGCCTGGCCCAAATGCAAAAATGAAAATAAAATTCATAAAATACTACAGTAATTCTCCAATATGGTGAATTGTTACTGTCACGGTGGGTGTTGTCCTTTAAGCAGTTTAATTTAATCAAATCATCTGCAAACATGCATGCATTGCCTCATGAGTTATCAATGTTTCCTGATTGTTCATGGTTTCAAATCTGAAAGTGGATCTGTTTTGATTAGAAACTAAAAGCTGTGTGACTCAGAGGATTAGAGGTGTGGCTTTAATGAACTTGATTAATTCTTCCATTTATTCAGTTTACCAAAGATCAGAAATGTTACGTATAATCTTTTGGGTGAACAAAAGGAGATGATAATTCTGCGGTGGCTGCATCATGCAGTTTGGTCTCAGGGTTATAATGTTTTGCTAGTTTTTTGATACTTTGTTTAAAAAAAAAATATATATATATATATATATATATATTTTTTTTTCTCTCTCTTTTGTTTTCTATTGTTTATTGTTTGTTTGTTTATTGTTTAAGGAAATTCTACCATTGCTGTTCATTGTTCTTTAGTTTTAGCAGGTCGCTTTCGTAAATGAGCCCATGAGGTTCAAAAGATTTACCTGACTAAATAAAGGTTGAATGAATGAATGGTCTCAGGGTTTTGTTTTTGTCTTGCACAACCACATAGTTGGAGAAATGTTCAACTGGGTTTGATACAAATTGGCAACAAGACACTCTAATGGTGAATTATCGTGTCAGCAAATCAAATCAGACTCAGCGTCGGTGGGAGTTTATGAGTTTATTTCTGCGAGCGAGGATCTAAAACTGCACAGATCTCCAAAAACAAGCAGAGCAATTTTATTTCAGTTGTGATGGAGCAGCTTTCAGATGAACCCAAATCAGTGCAGAGCTTTGGAGCTGAGGCGACCTGTTGACCTTTTTTCTGCTCAATATAATCAAGCTAATCTGTTTAGTTAAAATACATAAAGAGATAATTTGAATTAAAAAAAAAACATTTTATTGATTAAAATGAAAAAGACCATCAGAAAATAAATGAGCAGACTCAGTGGTAAACTTTTGTCCTGCTCCTCCGTTGTAGAATAAACTTCTAACTTCTGTCTGTGAGGCGGACACGCTGTTTAGTTTTAAGATTTTCCTTTGAGAAAAATCTGCTTGTTGGGTTTCCTCAACTATCTACAGTGGCCCTAAGGTGTAAATTACCAACATTTCAAAAAAACAAATTACATTAGAAGAAAACAGAATTACATTGAGCCAAAGCGGAAGTAACAAAAGCGGAAGTGACCGATATCACATTAGAAAA
>JBBPBX010013110.1:0-15900 GCA_038048925.1 Garcialebias charrua | reverse complement strand
TATTTTAGCACCATTTACAAAAAATTAAAAAGCTCAAAATGTTGCCAGCTTTTCCTTAAGTTTTAATAATGAAAGTGTAGTAATAAGAATAAAAATATGTGAATTCAAAATCCTAAAACATGTTTCAGGTTATGACTATGGCTTCTACTTGCAATCGATCAATTAGTATATCATGGCATGAATTCTGTCTCTGCAAACACACATCTCCATGACTGCTACAAGGCACTGGTCAAATCGTACCCATGTCAAACCATTTTTCCATCTAGTATCTAGTAGCTGTAATTTCCTACCAAATTATTACCATTTATTTTACACTATTCAATGTTTAGTACAAATCTGGTACAAAATAGCTACCACTTTGCGCCTATGCACTGATAATATTCATATGGCCCTGCATACACAACATGTGTCCATGAACCTGCATGCACTTATGTGCTTAGGATCAAGTTGTGTTTCATTTCACAGTCAGCATTATTATACACCATAACCACAATGTAGTGTCGTATTTATTTATTTATTTTCCCGGTTGCTCCTTCCTTTAGGGGTCACCACCTCAAGCAAACTACCACTAACAATTTGGTAATTGTTTTATGCCAGATGCTTTTCCTGACGTAACCAGAAGCTGATTTTACAAAGTTTGCAGCACAGTCCTTGTTGGAACCAACAAGCTACTGCAGGCTCAACCAGAATGTATACCGGTACACTTTTTTATTTTTATTTATTGCTCCAGCAACCAACACTGCATGCACTTATGTGTACAAAGGTACCAGCTTCAATTGTTTACATGGCTCAATAGTGATGCAAACATTGCACATGGGCTAGGCGCAGCCTATTGATGGTGAAGATGTATTAAAGCGGATGCTGCTTTGATGAAATACAGAGAAAATGCAACCTAAATTGCTTGTGCTTTTAGGCAAATAGTTTTGTTTTTTAGTTCTGTTTAAAGATCTAGGATTGTTGAAAAAATGTGGGGGCTACAGCCCCAGGATACAGTCCATAGACCTAATAATTACAATAATAATGTATTTACCTTCATTTAATACTCTTGTAGATTAAACCACATTAGGGCAGCTACCAAAGTGTGTATCAAACCATGACCAGATGGACATGAAATGGGTTCAGGTGAATACGAAGAAGCAGCTTCTTTCAGTACCCAAAACAAACGGATACAAAATGAGTAAAGGTGCAAGGGTACAATTGACCCCCCTTCTTCTTCTTCTTCTTTTGGCTGTTCCCTCTTCAGGGGTTGCAACAGCGAGTCATCCTCCTCCACCTCACTCTGTCCTCTGCATCCTCTGTCCTCACTCCAACTACCTTCATGTCCTCTCTAACTGCATCCATATATCTCCTCTTTGGCCTTCCTCTGTGTCTTTTTCCTGGCAGCTGCATTTCTAACATCCTTCTACCAATATACCCACTGTCCCTCCTCTGGACATGTCCAAACCATCTCAGTCTGGCCTCCCTAACTTTATCTCCCAGTTGTTCAACATGTGCTGTACCTCTGATGATCTCATTCCTGATCTTATCCATCCTTGTCACTCCTAAGGAGAACCTCAGCATCTTCATTTCTGCTACTTCCAGTTCTTTCTCCTGTCTTTTTGTCCATGTCTCTGTCTCCAGACCATACAACAGCTGGTCTCACCACTGTCTTGTAAACTTTTCCTTTGACCTTTGCTGACACCTTTTTGTCACAAATCACTCCTGAAACTTTTCTCCATCCACTCCATCCTGCCTGGACTCTCTTTTTCACTTCTTTCCCACATTCCCCATTTTCCTGGATAGTGGACCCCAAGTACTTGAAGTCCTGCCCCTTTGTGACCTCTGCTCCTTGTAGCCTCACTGTTCCACCAGCCTCCCTCTCATTCACACACATGTACTCTGTCTTACGGCTGACTTTCATCCCTCTTCTTTCAAGTGCATACTTTCACCTCTTGCCAATCAGTACAAGTCCTTCTCGCTCTCTTAAGTGTCCAGTCTCCCATACAACTCATTGTACGCCCTCTGCTTTGCCTTGGCTACTTCCCTCTTTGCTCTATGTCCCATCTCCTTATATTCATGTCTCATCCCTTCAGTCATCTCACTGTTATACTGTATTTTTTCTTGGCTAACCTCTTTCTTGTGACTTCCCGTATCGATTACTGCAACTCCCTTCTCTACGGCCTTCCCAACAAATCTCTCCACAAGTTACAGATGGTCCAGAACTCAGCTGCCCGTGTCATCACTCAAACCTCCTACTATAACCACATCACTCCTGTCCTGCAGCAGCTCCACTGGCTCCCGGTTAAATCACGCATCATCTTCAAAATTCTACTCCTCACGTTCAAAGCTATCCACAACCTTGCCCCTCCTTATCTATCTGACCTCCTACAAATCTCCATCCCATCACGCTCTCTCAGATCCTCCTCTTCGCTACATCTCCATGTACCCTCTGCCCGCCTCTCCACCATGGGGAGCAGGGCCTTCACCTGCTCTGCCCCTCACCTCTGGAACGCTCTACCGCCAGACCTTCGAAACACCACCTCCCTTTCTCTGTTCAAGACAGCCCTGAAAACACATCTCTTTAGATTAACTTTACTAAATGTATTTTTATTATTTTGCATTTTATAATCTTTCCATCCATCCATCCATTTTCGTCCGCTTATCCGGGGTCGGGTCGCGGGGGTAGCAGCCTAAGTAGGGAGGCCCAGACTTCCCTCTCCCCAGCCACATGGAGCAGCTCCTCTGGGGGAATCCCAAGGCGTTCCCAGGCCAGCCGAGAAACATAGTCCCTCCAGCGTGTCCTGGGTCTTCCTCTGGGCCTCCTCCCGGTGGGACATGCCCGGAACACCTCCCCAGGGAGGCGTCCAGGAGGCATCCTAACCAGATGCCCGAGCCACCTCAACTGGCTCCTCTCGATGTGGAGAAGCAGCGGCTCTACTCCGAGTCCCTCCCGGATGACTGAGCTTCTCACCCTATCTCTAAGGGAGAGTCCAGACACCCTGCGGAGAAAACTCATTTCAGCCGCTTGTATCCGAGATCTCGTTCTTTCGGTCACAACCCAAAGCTCATGACCATAGATGAGGGTGGGAACGTAGATCGATCGGTAAATTGAGAGCTTTGCCTTTCGACTCAGCTCTCTCTTCACCACGACAGACCGGTACAGCGCCCGCTTCACTGCGGATGCTGCACCTATCCGCCTATCGATCTCACGCTCCAGTTTTCCCTCATTCGTGAACAAGACCCCGAGATACTTAAACTCCTCCACTTGGGGCAGGACCTCATCCCCGACCCGGAGAGGGCATGCTACCCTTTTCCGGCTCAAGACCATGGCCTCGGATTTGGAGGAACTGATCCTCATCCCGGCCGCATCACACTCGGCTGCAAACCGCTCCAGCGAAAGCTGTAGATCACGATCTGATGAAGCCAATAGGACCATATCATCTGCAAAAAACAGAGAAGCGATTCTAAGGCCACCAAAACGGATCCTCTCAACACCTTGGCTGCGCCTAGAAATTCTGTCCATAAAAGTTATGAACAGAATCGGTGACAAAGGGCAACCTTGGCGGAGTCCAACTCTCACTGGAAACGAGCCTGACTTACTGCCGGCAATGCGGACCAAGCTCTGACACCGGTCGTACAGGGACCTAACAGCCCATATCAATGGGCCTGGTACCCCATACTCCCGGAGTACCCCCCACAGAACCCCCCGAGGGACGCGGTCGAATGCCTTTTCCAAGTCCACAAAGCACATGTAAACTGGTTGGGCAAACTCCCACGCGCCCTCCAGGACCCTGCTGAGGGTGTAGAGCTGGTCCAGTGTTCCACGACCAGCACGAAAACCACACTGCTCCTCCTGAATCCGAGGTTCGACTATCCGACGGACCCTCCTCTCCAGAACCCCTGAATAGACCTTACCAGGGAGGCTTAAGAGTGTGATCCCCCTATAGTTGGAACACACCCTACGGTCCCCCTTTTTGAATAGGGGAACCACCACCCCAGTCTGCCAATCCAAGGGAACTGCCCCCGATGTCCACGCGATATTGCAGAGTCGCGTAAGCCAACACAACCCCACAACATCCAGAGCCCTAAGGAACTCAGGGCGAATCTCATCCACCCCTGGAGCCCTGCCACCGCGGAGCTTTTTAACCACCTCGGTGACCTCAGCTCCAGAGATTGGAGAGCCCGACCCAAAGTCCCCAGGCTCCGCTTCCTCAGTGGAAGACGTGCCAGTAGGATTGAGGAGGTCTTCGAAGTACTCCGCCCACCGACTCACAACATCCCGAGTTGAGGTCAACAGCACGCCATCCCCACCATAAATGGTGTTGGTCGCGTACCGCTTTCCCCCCCTGAGACGCCAGATGGTGGACCAGAATCGCCTCGAAGCCGTACTTTATAATCTTTATGTATTTTATATTTCAATTTGTCACTGATAATGTTTGAACTGTATTGGTTTGTTAAGTGTCCTTGGGTGTCCTGAAAGGCGCTTTTAAATAAAATGATTATTATTATTATTTCTTTGAACAGCGTCCTGCACTTCACTATTCCACCACCAGGTTTCCTTATCATCCATTCTCTGTCCAGATGACACACCAAGTACCTTCCTACCTGTCTCTCTAATTACTGTTGCTGTAGTAGCCCAGTCACTTGGAAGCTCTTTCTTACCACCCAGAGCCTTTAACAGCTCCTCTCTGAATTTCTCACAACATTCTTCCTTCTTCAGCTTCCACCATTTGGTCTTCTCTGGTTTTACTCTTTTTCCTCTTCTTCACAACAACAGTCATTCTACACACAACCATCTGATGCTGTCTGGCCACGCTCTTCCCTGCCACAACCTTACAGTCCCCAATCTAATCCAGAAAATGTTTAAGAGGAGGAAATTAAATTAAGCTAAAATATTTCCTTTCTGGGCAGCACAGTGACACGTTTGGTAGAACTACCACCTGTCAGCGAGCTGGTTGTCCTGGTACAAATCCTGGCCGGGGGGCCTTTCTGGGTGGAGTTTGCATGTTCTCTCTGTGCATGTGTGGGTTTTCTCCGGGTACTCCGATTTCCTCCCACAGACCAAAAACATGCATGTTAGTCTGATTGGTTGTTTGTCTTGTTTGTCTCTATGTGTCCCTGATGAACTGGAGACCTGTCCACGGTGTCACCAACCTCTTGCACATTGATGGCTGGATATGTGCACCAGTGACCCTGTTACCCGAAAAGGAAGAAGCGGGATAATGGATGGATGGATGTTTCCTTTCCTGCTGATCTGGGTGTTTCACATTTTTCATGAACAGCTGATGTAAAATCAATTGTTTGTAAAGTTTCACCTTTCACCTTTGTTTATGAGCACAAACAAATGTCAAAGTGGAGAACTTAATGAGGGCTGCTAATCATGGCCTGTCATGATGACCGAAAGCGGACTGTAGTTGCCACAGTTTCAGAAAATCAGAGATCTTTTTTTTGTTAGTTTTTTTTTTAAACTCTTATGCTCACATGTCTTCAAGAAACAAGTTACAATGGATATGTTTGATGTTGGACCCTCCTAAAATGTAATGAAGGGCTTTGTTTGCTAATAGAAAGTAAAGTCCTTAATCAGGCTGGAAAAAAAAACAAACCACGTGCTTTCCAGACTTGGTGTTCAAAAATCTCAGGTGAAATTTTTTTGGTTATGAAAGGCTCAATGAAAGCCACTCTGTATAAAAACAGTTCACAGAGTAAAGGATCAACAATCCTGACTGAAGAGGCTGAGAGGTAGTTCACACAATACTGCTGACATCTGACCAACTGAGACAGTCCAGCAGTCGTCCTGTCACACTGTAATCCAAAGTTGCAAACGTGTTAATAAACACATTCAGGGGACAACTAATCCTTGATTTTCCTGTGTCAGCCTTGCTTTTCATGTGTCACTGTAATCACATTTTTGACCTTTTATGCAAGAACACATGCATGCTGTGTACCAGCAGAGATCCACATGTGCTCACACTGCCAGGAGAATATCTATAGAAATACTGTACATACACCGACAGGCCTTTTTAGGAACTTAGTCATGCCACAAAATGTAATTCTCTTTACAATCAGTGCTTCAAACATGTACAAACTTCCACTATTAATACATAGAAAACAACAGTAACCAGGATAAACTGCTATGAGGCCTTAGTGTGACAAATATTTTACATTTTACATTGAATTCATTATTATTATTATTATTATTATTATTATTATTATCTCATGCAGCAAAATCTTTATATGGATTATCTGACAATCTGGGATTGTGATTTTTAATTTTAAAAAAAAACCAGGTGTACCATGTTTCACGCAGTCTAAAGCTTATCATTTATGCAATTCTTATGCTATAGCAAATATGGCAATTAAACATAACATTAACACTAAAGTAATTTTGTTTATTTTAATATAACACAACGTTTAACAAAAAAAAATTATAATCCTGCAGGCAAGTCACACAGCACTAATATTATAATAACATCAAATAACTAATGCTTTGTTTTTATATATACAGGTTATGGGTCATGTAAAAGGCAAAAAATAGCATAAAATAAATTGATTGAAGGACTGCAGTTCTTTTACAGTAATGTTTTTGAGCCCCTCAAAAGTAAGAAGTCTTTGTACATTTTCAACAAAGTTAAGTCAGGTCCTGGGGAGAGGGAAGTCTGGGCCTCCCTACTTAGGCTGCTACCCCCGCGACCCGACCCCGGATAAGCGGAGGAAAATGGATGGATGGATGGATGGATAAGTCAGGTCCTCTGGACAGCTTCTTTGTGTTGAAACGTTTGGTCTTTCATCCCAAGGACCTCATCAGTCCGAGGAGCCACAATAAACTGTCCCATAAGTAGCACACTCACATAGTTTGATGGTGATAAGATATTTTCTGGAGTCTGCCCTCTCCCCCATCAACTCCTTTAAGGCAGCCATGGCCAAAGTGGTTCAAAACATCAAAGTTCATGCTCAATAATCCATGAAAAAAATTCAACAAAGTTAAATCAGGTCCTCTTATCACCATTAAATTGGTTGACCCATTAAGCGAGTGTGCTGCTTATGGGACCGAGTTTGTTTGTGGCGTCTCGGACTGATTAAGTCCTTTGGATGAAAGACGAAATGCTTCAACACAAAGAAACTGTCCAGATGACCTGACTTAACTTTGTTAGATTTTTACCTGGATTACTGAGCATGAACTTTTATCTTTGGACATTTGTAGTTTAAAAAGTAAACCATGTTGTTAGCACATTTTTACACTGAGCTTAAGGAATTATTTAAATTGTCATTTTATGTTTCCTGGAGATTTCTTTTATCTCATTTTGTGAAAAAGATCTGTTATCTACACAGTAAATGCAATAGTTATTTTCCTCTAAACATAAAGACTGAAAAATCAAACATTTTCAATCCTAACATTTGTATTAGATATCCAAAGCATTATAACATGGTAGTAGCTGGTCTACTGGGTCCACTTTTTGACATATTGATGGTGAAATCTGATACACTAAGAAAAAACAATGTCAGCTTTTTATTTAACAGACAGCAATGTACGGTAATCAAATTGAGTATTAACATGAAAAACAACCAGAAATTCAGCAACTGAATACAGTACTAATATTACATTAAATGGAAAAGAGAACATTTGCCTATTTGCATACATTAAAACCACAAAGCTCTGGATCAAACGCTATTTAACAAATCGCATATCTAGGATACATCTAAAAAAATCCTAGGTTTCAGATTCAACTGGAACAGAAAATAACTACGATACCTGTTTAATGCTTATCAAACAACTGAGAGAACTGATGATGTGAATTTGATGAATTTACTCAACAGTTACGTTAGAGCAGCAGCATCTGCTTGAAAAATGTAACATGATGTTGAATCAATCACAAATCTGCTAACTCGCTCAATCTGAGGTGGTGTGAATTCTGATGATATTCTGAAGACAGTAAGGATTAAAAAGTCTGTCAGTCTTTAAAGCAAGACATTACCAAAAATACCCCCCTTTAAATTATTTAACTAACAGGATTTATGTACTGTATAACAAAACATCCAATGGGGCAGACTTTTAACCCACTGTCGATGTCCATGATGAAATAAAAGGCACCCAGGATCAAGGTAAACATCAGTCTTACTGTATTTCCACTCCCAGACCCTCTCTCCATCTATCTGAAGAGCAGCACATACCTGTAAATCACAGGGGAACCATAATGGGAAGTGGGGCTGCAGTGTGCCAAATGAAGCAATAAAAACGGATCTTGAGTGTCCCTTTCAAGTCATTAGTGACACTGTCCATATGCCCACTGTTTCACTGAGGCAGATGATGCTGGTTCTACTCAAGCATCTGTGCTCGGTGCACACAATGGCCCTCATGCACAAAACAGTTCGTATTCTTATCCTAAATGTCTCCTACTTTTGTTCGTACGAAGTGTTCGTACGAACATGCCACGTCAGATCCAACAAAGTCTTCTATCGTCAGGAAATGTGTGTATATGAGCTGTGTAAATAATGATGAATCCCACCTGTTCTATTCACCTGCTCGTGCACGCGGGAGGTTATTTACATAATTCCCACCCCTCAAAACACCATATAAGGATATAGTTTCCTGCCACCGCGAGCAGGAAGTGTCCATTCATTCCGGCTTTTATGCGTCAGAAAACACACAAACGCGTTTGGCGAATTAAAATTGACTCGCCTTTGATCATAGTGTCAGCCCCGGATCTGAGCGCAGACCCACACAGAATACAGATGACATCAGTGAGCGCCCACAGTCAACAGGCAGTTTATATTAAAAATGACATGAAACAAGCTGGTTTCGCCTTTCTTCTCCCCTGTCTCTGCAGCGGCGCTGTGTATTTATGTGTGTGTGTGTGTGTGTGTGTGTGTGTGTGTGTGTGCCGACAGTGGCACGGGGTGGGGGAGCCGTGCCGACAGTGGCGCGTTGCGTGGCACACGGTGGTCGACATGAGTGCGGGGTGGGGGCGCGTGGCGTGGTTGCGCGGGCGCGTTGCGTGGCACACGGTGGTCGACATGAGTTGCGCGCGGTGGGGGCGCGTGGCGTGGTTGCGCGGGCGCGTTGCGTGGCACACGGTGGTCGACATGAGTTGCGCGGGGTGGGGGCGCGTGGCGTGGTTGCGCGGGCGCGTTGCGTGGCACACGGTGGTCGACATGAGTGGCGCGGGGGGTCACGCGCGGGTGGCGCAAGGTGGTGGACGTGGGGGGGGGTGTTGAAGCCGCTTTAATTAAACCAATATGTGTGGTTGCATTTAATTGTTTTTAAACTCAAAATATTTTCTAAATAACGAAATATAAAGTTATTAGTGGAGAAAAGGCCGTCTGGATGACAGCAGACTGACGCTCCTAAAATATACGACAGGTCGGGACCACACGTAAATTTTGTTCGTATCTGAAAAAAATCCTAGGATACGAAAACATTGTTGGATGCCACAAATGATCCTAAATCACTCGCACGCACAGTATAAGCACAAATCTGTGCGTACGAACGGTTTGTGCATGAGGGCCAATGAACGTCCTAAATGAAGGTCAGAAAAAGTGAGAATTTAAACCTTAGGATTTTGGTCCCACATCCCAACAACTGGATCATTCAAAGCATAGGACAAGCCAAATGAAATGGAAACAGGACATGCTAACAGGGCAACGGCACATTTCTGCTTTTCACATATTCATCAGAAAAAAAACTACGATGAAAAACAAAACCACAAGAGCATAAAACTATACGATGGTTATAATGTCAGAGAAGTTAAAATAATAAATATGTAAAATTTAAAAAAAAATACTGCATTTTTTCCCTTTTAATTTTAAGCTATTGACATTTTATTTTGGTGCAAAAACTTATTTAAAAAGTATTCAGTTGATCCAAAATGCTACTGCCAGATTCTTAACCGGAGTTAGGAGAGATCATATCTCTCCAGTTTTAGTTTCTCTCCATTGGATCCCGTCAAATCCAGAATTTAATTCAAAATCTTACTTCTGACATACAAAGCCCTCAACAACGTTGCTCCATCTTATACTACAGATCTTATTGTTCCATATTTTCCTAAAAGAGCACTTCGCTCTCAGACTGCAGGCTTACTTGCGGTCCCTAGAGATTCCAAAAGCAGAAAGGGAGGAAGATCTTTCAGTTATCAGGCTCCTCTCTTGTGGAACCAATTTCCAGTTTCTGTTCATAAGGCTGACACATTATCCAGCTTTAAGACTTTTGATAAATCCTATAGTCAGGGTCGGCTTGTTATGCTGCCGTAGGCTTAAGGCCGGCGCAGAGCTCCGCGGTTGTCCGAACGGAGCTCGACGCGCGCATTGTGTGCGCGCGCGTTCATTGGCACAGCTCTTTTCTCGTTCTCGGTCCTGATCCTTGTTGTAATATGAGCAGCTGCGCACGGAGGGGACTCAACTGAGGTAGCTGATTGGTCACTTGCTGACACGCCTACTGAAATGATTGACAGCTCATGAGACACGAGTGCTGGCTTTGGTCCAGACGAACAGCTGTTTGCTCCGCTGCTGCGCGGCGGTCTTTTATCACTTTATATGTTATATAAACTTCTAAAAAATAAAAATAAAAACAGGGAGCGCTATTCCAGCAGCCCATAGCCAACCAGGAAATACTTAAAACCTCCCGCTGCCAGGTAGGACATGAATTCATTCATTTCATTCATGGAGTGAACGGAGGATGAAGCGATTACTTGACTTTAGGCAAAAAAACAAAAGAAAAGGCCCGATCAGCGATAAAGAAGAGGAATTTAATTCATTTGTGAAACATACAAAACAGTCCGGCGCCGGGGAAGTTTATGGTCAGACACCGCGCAAGCATGCGCGGTCGTAAAATTGGAGCTTGGCGCGTTCGCGCGAGCGTTCAAAGGCTTGTACAAGCTGCGCACGCACGGCGCTCACACAGCGGGGCGCGAGCTCTGCGCCGGCCTTTAGCCTACTGGAGGACAAATTGACCTAATTTCCTTAAATGAATTGTTGAAATTGAATAGTTTTCATTTGATATTATTTCTATCTCAACATGTGATTCTCGACCTGCCATTGTGTACCTGTTCCTCCTTCCTGTTCCTCTACCCAGTTGGTCAAAGCAGATGGCCGCTTGTCCTGAGCCTGGTTCTGCTAAAGGTTTCTTCCTCATGATGGAGTTTTTCCTTCCCACTGTTGCCTTCATGCTTGCTCAAGATGAAAGTCTACAATGATGGAGTTAAACTCAAAGCACTCTGCTCCTCAGATAAATTGTGTTAACTTATTATTTTTACATATGAATGTTTCTGTTCAGTGTCCTGAGTGACTTCTGTTGTGACTTAGCGCTATATAAATAAACTGAATTCAATTGAATTATAAATGTTTCAATACTGTTCAACTTAAAAATACTTTTTCACATCTAAAAATGTCAATCAGGATTTCAGGTTTTAAAAGTGACATAGGCACTTATAACAAGACTTGTGGACAGCTGTGGATGAGTGGTTAGACCAGTCGTCCTCCAGCGGGAGAGTTGGGGGTCCAGTTCCACCACTTTGAAGTTACATGTTGGTGTCCCACTGAACCCCTCATTGCCTCTATATGTGTCCAATCAGTGTTTGAATGTGATCAAAAAAGCACTGATCAGTCTCTATAGACAAAGCTAAAAAAAAATAATTAAAGTATGGACTAGAAGAAGCTAACATTTACAACAAGATTGCTCCAATTTTATTTCTGATCAAATATAACAACTGAATCAACTTGCAGCTATTAAAAAATCTTATGTATACATTTTAAAAATCTTCATTAAATATGAAGACAATATGGACAAAAATTTCCAATTATAAAAACCAACCTATTCTAAATGAAAAGGCTCAGTATTTCAAATAAAGATCAACGTGGTGTTCAGACTTCATTATAATAATCTGTACCTCCAGTGGAGAAAACAAGGCTCCACGCAAATCCCCACACTGAAATCTAAATATTTCCTGATTATTCAGCCCATGAAACCAGTTTTATTTTGCTGCAGGAAGACGGTCAGTGCATAACAATGACATATGCTAATAAAATCAACCATCAAGCTGAAACACATACATATTAAACTGGTGTCTCAATGTCATTTGTGTTTTGCACTTTTTTTCTCATTTGTCTTCAGGTTTATCCAGTAATGAGCACACATCGGCTTTATTTCATATGTTGGTGTTATCTGTGTAAAAAAGAAAGCAATTGCATTGTTTTTTCTACAAGCCCAAAACCAGAAAAGTTGGCACGTTGTGCAAATCGCAAATAAAAACAGAATACAATGACTTGCAAATCTTTTTCAACCCATATTCAACTGAATAGAATGCAAAGACAATATATTTAATGTTCGAACGGAGAAACTTTATTTTGTTTTGCAAATAACCATTAACTTAGAATTCAATGGCAGCAACACATTGCAAAAAAGTTGGCACAGGGACATATTTACCACTGTGTTACATCGCCTTTCCTTTTAACAACACTCAGTAAACGTTTGGGAACTGAGGAGACCAATTTTTGAAGCTTTTCAGGTGGAATTCTTCCCCATTCTTGCTTGATGTACAGCTTAAGTTGTTCAACAGTCCGGGGTCTCCGTTGTCGTATTTTACGTTTCATAATGCGCCACACATTTTCAATGGGGGACAGGTCTGGACTGCAGGCAGGCCAGGGGAGGACCCGCACTCTTTTGCTACGAAGCCACGCTGTTGTAACACGTGCAGAATGTGGCTTGGCATTGTCTTGCTGAAATAAGCTGGGGCGTCCATGAAAAAGACGTCGCTTGGATGGCAGCATATGTTGCTCCAAAACCTGTATGTACCTTTCAGCATTAATGGTGCCTTCACAGATGTGTAAGTTACCCATGCCTTGGGCACTAATGCACCCCCATACCATCACAGATGCTGGCTTTTGAACTTTGCGCCTATAACAGTCCTGATGGTTCTTTTCCTCTTTGGTCCGTAAGACACGACGTCCACAGTTTCCAAAGACAATTTGAAATGTGGACTCATCAGACCACAGAACACTTTTCCACTTTGCATCAGTCCATCTCAGATGAGCTCGGGCCCAGCAAAGCCGGCGGCGTTTCTGGATCTTGTTGATGAATGGCTTTTGCTTTGCATAGTAGAGCTTTAACTTGCACTTACAGATGTAGCGACGAACTGTAGTTACTGACAGTGGTTTTCTGAAGTATTCCTGAGCCCATGTGGTGATATCTTTTACACACTGATGTCGGTTTTTGATGCAGTACCGCCTGAGGGATCGAAGGTCACGGGCATTCAATGTTGGTTTTCGGCCTTGCCCCTTACGTGTAGTGATTTCTCCAGATTCTCTGAACCTTTTGATGATATTACGGACCGTAGATGGTGAAATTCCTAAATTCCTTGCAATAGCTCGTTGAGAAAAGTTGTTCTTGAACTGTTCGACAATTTGCCCACGCATTTGTTCACAGAGTGGTGACCCTCGCCCCATCCTTCTATGTGGATGACTGAGCATGTCAAGGAAGCTGCTTTTATACCCAATCATGGCACCCACCTGTTCCCAATTTGCATGTTCACCTGTGGGATATTCCAAATAAGTGTTTGATGAGCATTCCTCAAATTTCTCTGTCTTCTTTGTCACTTGTGCCAGCTTTTTTGAAACATGTTGCAGGCATCAAATTCCAAATGAGCTAATAATTGCAAAAAATAACAAAGTTTACCAGTTCGAACGTTAAGTATGTGGTCTTTGCAGTGTGTTCAATTGAATATAGGTTGAAAAAGATTTGCAAGTCATTGTATTCTGTTTTTATTTGCGATTTCCACAACGTGCCAACTTTTCTGGTTTTGGGCTTGTAATAACATAATAATTATGAACATTTCAATTTCAGTAACTGATATAATTGGATGTTTAAGGAAACTATTGGCTAAATTAATGTTACGCTGTATAGCTCTTCTCATGAGGAGTTCTGCTGCTGATGTTCAACCCTGAGTAATCTTTTGATATAAAACCTGCACTGAGTTCAATAACAAAGCATATGTGTGTGCCAGAAATGCACATTTTTCATTAGAAGGTACCCAGTTCTGGAGAATACCACAGAACACCATCCATCCATCCATCCATCCATTTTCTTCCACTTATCCGGGGTCGGGTCGCGGGGGTAGCAGCCTAAGTAGGGAGGCCCAGACTTCCCTCTCCCCAGCCACTTGGAGCAGCTCCTCTGGGGGAATCCCAAGGCGTTCCCAGGCCAGCCGAGAAACATAGTCCCTCCAGCGTGTCCTGGGTCTTCCTCTGGGTCTCCTCCCGGTGGGACATGCCCGGAACACCTCACCAGGGAGGCGTCCAGGAGGCATCCTAACCAGATGCCCGAGCCACCTCAACTGGCTCCTCTCGATGTGGAGAAGCAGCGGCTCTACTCCGAGTCCCTCCCGGATGACTGAGCTTCTCACCCTATCTCTAAGGGAGAGTCCAGACACCCTGCGGAGAAAACTCATTTCAGCCGCTTGTATCCGAGATCTCGTTCTTTCGGTCACAACCCAAAGCTCATGACCATAGATGAGGGTGGGAACGTAGATCGATCGGTAAATTGAGAGCTTTGCCTTTTGACTCAGCTCTCTCTTCACCACGACAGACCGGTACAGCGCCCGCTTCACTGCGGACGCTGCACCTATCCGCCTATCGATCTCACGCTCCAGTTTTCCCTCATTCGTGAACAAGATCCCGAGATACTTAAACTCCTCCACTTGGGGCAGGACCTCCTCCCCGACCCGGAGAGGGCATGCTACCCTTTTCCGGCTCAAGACCATGGCCTCGGATTTGGAGGAACTGATCCTCATCCCGGCCGCATCACACTCGGCTGCAAACCGCTCCAGCGAAAGCTGTAGATCACGATCTGATGAAGCCAATAGGACCACATCATCTGCAAAAAACAGAGAAGCGATTCTAAGGCCACCAAAACGGATCCTCTCAACACCTTGGCTGCGCCTAGAAATTCTGTCCATAAAAGTTATGAACAGAATCGGTGACAAAGGGCAACCTTGGCGGAGTCCAACTCTCACTGGAAACGAGCCTGACTTACTGCCGGCAATGCGGACCAAGCTCTGACACCGGTCGTACAGGGACCTAACAGCCCATATCAATGGGCCTGGTACCCTGTATAATGTACTCTATAGAGAACCTTATATTGTATTAATTGTAAATTGGAGATTCTAGTCAATTTAAAAGTATTTGAACATACTTGAGACCAAATTTTTTGTTCAAAGTTGATTGATAAATCTGACTCCCATTTTTCAACAGGTAGTGCTATCGAGTCATCGATTCTAGACAATTTTTTGTATATTTTAGATAATAATTTGGGTGGTTGAAAATTAATAAACTCTAACACACATGTTGGTGTTTCCAACACTGTTTTATTAAGCTTAAATTTCTTTTTTACAATTGACTTAATTTGTTGGTATTGTAGGAAATATTTATTATCAATGCCATATTGTATTATTAATTTATTAAATGGAATAAAGTCTATACCCTCAAATATGTGTTCCAGACATTCAATACCTTTCATTCTCCAACCTGAGAAATTTAACATATTATTTTCTTGTTGAATGTCAGGATTGTTCCAGAGAGGTGTATGTCTGCATGGGAGTAGTGAAGACTTTGTCATTTTCAGATACTCCCACCATGCTGTCAGAGATGAGCCAATATTGATGCTCTTAAAGCAGACATGTCTTTTTAAATCTGTACTGATAAATGGTAGATCTGAAATCCTAATATTATTACATAAAGTTTGTTCTATATCTATCCAAGTTTCATCTAGTGCATTCGGTTTTAACCACTTTGATATATATTGTAACCTGTTGGCTAAATAGTAGTAATAAAAGTTTGGAAGTTCTAATCCTCCGGTATCTTTAGATTTCTGTAATGTTTTTAAACTAATACGTGGAGTTTTATTTTTCCAAAGGAATTTAGATATAGAAGAGTCCA
>JBBPBX010013109.1:32557-52934 GCA_038048925.1 Garcialebias charrua | reverse complement strand
ATCCATCCATCCATTTTCTTCCGCTTATCCGGGGTCGGGTCGCGGGGGTAGCAGCCTAAGTAGGGAGGCCCAGACTTCCCTCTCCCCAGCCACTTGGAGCAGCTCCTCTGGGGGAATCCCAAGGCGTTCCCAGGCCAGCCGAGAAACATAGTCCCTCCAGCGTATCCTGGGTCTTCCTCTGGGTCTCCTCCCGGTGGGACATGCCCGGAACACCTCACCAGGGAGGCGTCCAGGAGGGGCCTCACTGGATGACTTTCCAGCTGTTGCTGCTTTAACCATCAAATGGGTTCTCATGATTCACCCTCTCCTGTTTCTTCACTTGCTTTTGATGAGGTCTTGCTGGATCTCTCTCCGTCTGCTCCAGCCATCAAGGGGGTTCTTCCATGGCAACCACTAGAACTGTCACATCTGTTAGGGTAGCCCCTGGGCTGATGAATTGAGCTGCCCTTTTAGTCACTGGTCCTTCTAGGCCTCCTTTCACCCAGTTAGGATGGACATTTTGTTTGTTGTGAGACATCAGGAGCTTTGTCTCTGAGTGGAGTATCATAATGATTTGGGTTTGGATTTGATTTGATTTACTCATCTAACCTAACATTTTTTCCAGTGAATGTTCTGTTTAGTTTCTGGATCTACCTTGACATGGCAGCATCTTATGTTTACTCTTACATTTGTCTTGTTTGCCCATGCTTAGGTCCTTCCCATCTCAATGCATGACTTGAACAAATGCTACTTGTGAGACAACAAAACAACAATTATCCACAAAAAGAGCACAAGGCAAACACACCAAACCTCCGTCCACAATCCTGCAAAGCACATGACAGAACACAGCAACGAAACATACAAGCATAAAGACTGATAATATTCATGACCTTGCATTAGATTTCTATATATAAACATACCCATACCTACAAATATATATACAGTATACATACATATATATTTATATTCATTTATATACCCATCTACATATATCTACATATACATCCCTGCATCCATTTGTGTGTGGTTGTGAGCATGCATAAGTGAATAAGGTTCCTCCAATAGAACATTTAGTAGCGATTGTGAAGCATCAGAGATCTGTCCCCCCAAAGCCCGAGACAGACGAAAGGGCGATCAAAGCCCAAGACCCCAGGAAGGACCCCGAGCCCAGAGTCCCCAGGACCACCCGAACAGGACGAGCCACTCGTCCACTCCCCAGATCCGACCAAGGGGAAGAACCGGACGAACCCCACCAGGGACCACACACAATGACCCCCCGGGGTCAACAGCGACAAATACACAGGCCCCCGCCAGAGCCCGCTGCACCGATGTAGCCCCAGGGCCGGACACCGATGCTCGGGCACCGGGGACGCCCACCCCTCAGGCCCAGACCCGACAGGACCAGAGGACCCGAGCCCCACCAGGCAGCCACCAGGCCGAGCCGACCAACGCCCAAGCGCCCAGCCCCAGATAGTGAGGGTCCCAAGCACGCCCGCAGGCAGAGGAACACCCACCAGGGGGCCACGTGGCAGGAGCGCGACACTAGGTAGCCTCAGAAGTATCAGAGAGGGGGCAGTCCAAGTCCCAGCCTGACACTCAAGCCTCGGATATAGTCGCGCTTTGGTCCGCAAGCTGGAGCGCGCGTGCTGCGCGCGCACTGTGCATGCGTTTATAGTGTGGCACGGCAGCGCATGGCAAAGTGCTGTTCTTTTACTGACCAGCAGGTGGCAGTACCCTCTAAAACCTGTGCATATGTTGCAAGAAAGGGTGTAGAAGAAGAAATCTACCGTAGAAGAAGAACTGTTTGAAATCACACAACAAAAACAAATAGCTTTCCGCTCGCTCGGGGAATTTAAAACATTTGAATCACATAAAAAACATTCCTCCATGCGTCGCGACGCCGTTTCCACGACCACAGCGGCGCAGACAGTTGCAGATTCTGGCGTGAAGGCTGTCGGGGAGGTCCCTACCCGACCTGTCAATCAATTCGGCGCGCGCTAGGCTTGCGGAGCTTCAAAATTTGGGAGGTGCACGACCACGCGCGAAACCAACGCGCTGGCCAAAGCGCGGGGGCGGGGACGTCGCGTTTGCGTCACTTTGGCCGCGCGCCCTATGCGACGCGTCAACTATATCCGAGGCTTTAAACATTCATACACAGACACACTCATTCAGACCCACCCTCATCCTCACCCTCAGTCATAGAAAGACAAACAATAACGACACGCTCCAGTCATAATCCCGAAGCACACTCTATACCCCCCAGGTCCAAGACATGTGCCTGCTCCCTACATGGGGCAGCCCACATCCAAACCCAGGAGGTAGGCCCATTCATTCTGGGGTGGAGAGTAGCAGACATCCAAGATCCGGCCCACCCCGCGCCCCGCCGACAGGACAGGGCAGGACACTCGAGCCCAAGCAGCCCCAGGGGGAGCGCACTGCCAGTCCCGCCCACGGCAAACCCGCAGGCCCCGAACCCCCCCACACCCCAGCACAACCCCTGACGGCCCACCCCCAGAATGTCCGCCAGGCAACCAGGGGGGTAAGAGAAAAATAAATAAATAATATATATATATAAATAAATACATAAATAAATAAAATTGAAATTAACAAATCAAGACCCCGACACACACACCCCCGTCCCCAAATGTACTGTTGGTGAGTGTTGTTCTAAAGTGTACTTAAAAAGGAAAGAGAAGGAGCAAAGGCTGGCATTGTACCAGTTTCCCCTCCACTCCAACTCTAACCCAAGCCCTAATTGTCTAAATGCATAATGTTGAGTGAGCATAGGCATGGGGGTGAGATTGGTGTCATCCCGCCACCCATAGCCATAGTGCTCAATCCATTCCCTATATGTGACTTTTATGAAGAAGTTTATGAATGAATGTCTAAAGTGTATATAAAATTGAGTCCCAGGTGTTCTGAACAACAGAGATGTAGAACCATTGCAGCACACCCGAGACTCAAATTCCCTACATGTATTAATTTAAGATGAAGAGGGCGGAGGTGCGTGTTGAGGGATGGGGAGAAAAATATCTGCAGGAACAGTGCTCCCACAGCGAGTCAGCTCCCCCGCTGACCCTGCGTACCCCCCCAGCTCGCCAAGGTCCACCCAAGGAGCGAGGAAAAAGAAACACCTCTCCGACCGCCAGGCCATTGAGCCAAGACCAGAGAGGGACAAGGCCCCCCGAGGGCCGCCAACAGCAGAACCAACAGCCCACACCCACCAGGGCCGCCGTGACCCCTGCGAACCGCAGTCAGCCCGCCGTCCAAGAGGACACAAAATCCCACATGGACGACACGGCCAAGAGCGCCCGCCCAACCGCCGACAGAGCCAGGAAGCACCAAGAACAGGCCCCAACCAGGGCCCGCACACCGGCCAAGCATAGTCCAAGACCATCATCAAGGACATCCACTCAATCCCCACCCCAGAAGAAATACTACACCCACCCTTCATATTAACAACTTTCAGAACACATAACACATTAGACACCCAGGCTGGGTTTGCCCGCCCCCTCCCATTGGCCACCAGTCACGCCCCCAGACACCCACCCCCCAGCATATGAACCCCCAACCCACCAGCGAGCCGAGGGCCCCCGGCCAGAGCCGGGCACCAGAGCGCCAGTCAGCCCATGCCCGGCGACCCGCCCACCAGAGCCCACGATCCCCGATCCCCACCAGGCCCAAGCCCGGGGACGACACGTCCCCAGAGTCCCAAGCCCCCGGCACCCGCCCCGAAGCCACCCCAGCACAGCCGGGTCACCGACCGGCGACCCATGACTGCCGCCACCATATTAAAGAAATCTCTTGTACTAATAGTTTTTTCAGAGAAAATCTCATTTGAATTAAGTCATTGTGAACTTCATATTGCCACAACATTCATGTTGGTTATACGTGTGTAGAAACCTTGTTTGACAAAATGTTGGTGAGCCTTTCATTATTTCTTTGAGCTACAAAAATAATTTTAAAATGCATTTAAAAAATGTAAATAATGTTGCAAATATTTTGTTTTATCAAGGCATAAGCCATAAATGAAAACAAGAAATTTAATGAATTAGTTGGCTCTTATTTTCTCCATTAACGTGTCCTTCAACATTAAATGTTTGGCACGTTGTTGGGCAACATTCACTCAAGAGATGAAATTATTCTTGATGAATATGATGGATAACTGATTATTTCACTGAAAGTTAAATATAAGTGTTCCTTTAAGCAGATTCTGAACGACGAGCTAGGTGGGAAAATGTTTCCCAACTAAAACTGATCCACAAGTTTCTGCTAATAAGATAATTCTGTTTCAGAAACAGAGTCCTTGATATTTGGCAGTTCGACTTTTGCAGACTCACTTTTTTGTGGGTTTTCAACACAAGATTACACAACACACGGTTGGCTGATTGATGGAAGGCGGCCAACCAGAGCATTGTGTTAAGGAGCGGACTGGCCATCGGGAGCACATTCACCATTGGGGACATTCCCCGGTGGCCTGGCCCACTCAGTGATCGTCGAGGGGCCCCCCTCCTTTCTCTTTCTGAGGGTGGCTGTCTTTCTGAGGGTGGCTGTCTTTCTGATGGTGGCTGTCTTTCTGAGGGTGGCTGTCTTTCTGAGGGTGGCTGTCTTTCTGAGGGTGGCTGTCTTTCACATTATACATTATAGCAGAGACACACAACAGGCAGGCGCACAACCTGTAGTGTGTCTCTGCTCTGCTATGACAAATAGCCTCAGAAAGAGAAAGAAGGGATCAGGTCTGTCTTTCCCCATCACTACTGCTCATGAAGCTACAATGAGATGGATACCTGAGGGAGCAGTATGGATTTTGTATTTAAAATGTCATTGTCAATGTCAATTTATTTATATAGCACATAAAAACAACAAAAGCTGACCAAAGTGCTTTACAGTTAAGACGGATTAAAAAAAGAGTAAAAATGCATCTAAGAAAGTTAACAGTAAATACAACACACAACAACAATAAAATCAGCTCAGAATTTGTTCTCAGACTCGGCATAAATGATGAATTGCGGCCAGAACCAAGCCTTTGACCCCCCTCAGTGATCACTGAGCAGGCCAGGCCACCGGGAAATGTCCCAGTGCTCCCGATGACCAGTCTGCCCTGGCGATTGGCTCAATAATCGTATCAGTCTGTTAGCTTTCTTTCACTGTGCACTTTTAGAGTGTGTAGAATATTGTTAAGAACATTGCAAAAGTGTGAGAAGGGATTATAAAGCCTTAAAGGTTCAGTCTGCAGTTTTTGGTAGAACGCAGCACTTAGGAAAATTTTCATCTGGGAAAGCATTCTGGTCCCTCCCCACTCAGAGCCATATATGGCTCTGCTCGCTCTTGCTGTCGGTGAAATTCAGCTCAGCTTCCGAATGCTCCGCCTCCACTAAATTTCCCGTCAGCAGCTGCGAAGTTCTGTGATTATATGTTAATAAAACATTCTAAAAAAATAAAATAAAAACAGGGAGCGCTGGTCCAGCACACCAGGACACTATGAAATCTGCAGAGCCGCGCGCAGCCACGTTGAACCCGAGTTTAATTCGCTCATGACAAATTCATTCATTTCCTCAATTCATTTTAGTTTAGTTTAGTTTATTCATTCATTTTATAATAAAAAACAAAATAATACAACATTTTACAACATTCATGAGTCATTCATGGACTCAGCTGCGGAGGATGAAGCGATCACTTGATTTTTGGCAAAAAAAAAACAAAAGAAAAGTCCAGATCAGGGATGAAGAAGGGGAATTTAATACATTTGTGTCGCATACAAAACAGTTTTGCATCGCTTTGCAATTATTTCAACGAGAACCTGCGCGGCCGCTGCGGGCTGGGACAGGGGGGCGTGGGTTAGGAGCGTGAGAAGTGAGAAGCTCTGTTTTTATTGGCTGGTTAAAAACTCTGTTTTTATTGGCTGGTTAACGGCGGGTCACTGTGGCTTTTTAGAAATTCTTATTTACCACCTGGAGAAGCAAGGGGACTATAGTTTTTTTCAGAGATTACTTTGTCTAACATCAGTCTGTCAGGAGATAGTGACAGAGTGAAGAAATATGTTAAAAATATATTTTTAGACAACTTACAGACTGCACTACAGAACTGCAGACTGCAGCTTTAAATATATATATATATATATATATATATATATATATATATATAAATACTAAAATAAATATAAAGTCCCTACTTTTCAGATTTGGAATGGAATGTAACCCTCAAGACAAGTGAGGGACTACTGTACAGTACTTTTTTAAAGTATGCTGGGCGCAAAATGTTACTGCAGGTGTTTCAAAGTTACAATGACGTAAAAGCTGTGTGTTGATGAAGGGAACGGAAGTAGATTTGAAACTCCACAAGTGTATTTTGTGCTAAATGATTACATTCTCCTTCATCTCATGTCCTGTTTTCCCTCTCTCTTTGCCCGTCTCCTCCATGATTTTCATCCTTTTCTTTGTGCAGATGAGCAACAAGCGCTCCAACAGTTTCAGGAGGGCCATTCTGCAGGGGAGCAGGCAGTCAAAAGGCTGCAGTCTCAGAGATGAGGTCGGCTTGGGGCTGCCCCAGCGGTTGGTTCGTCACATTGCCTACGAAACGTTGCCCCGTGAGGTCGACCGCAAGTGGTACTTTGACAGCTACACATACTGCCCCCCTCCCTGGCTCATCTTGGCCATCACCATTGCTGAGGTAAGTTGTTTAAGATGAGAAAAACATCAAGTGTTCATTAGTCCTTTTTTTAAATAAAATTTGTAAATATGAGTTTTAAATTGTAGTGGTGTTATGGAGGTATGAACAGAAATATGTTCATCAAAATACTGTGAACTGATTTCTTGAGTTTGACCTTACTATAAATGAAACAGTGGGGCCAGCGGGACATGCACGTTAAGATCAAAGTCAAGTCAAAGTCAACTTTATTGTCAGAACTGCAATATGTACAGGACATACACATGATTGAAATTGCGTTTCTCTCAGTCCCTCGGTGCAACAGTAACCATTTAAACACTAAAACACTGAAACATTTAATAAACATAAGCATAAAATAGTAAAAGTGTAACACTGTCCTGAGTTTTTGCATAGTAGTATAAAAGTATGAAAATTTACACCAACACTAAAACACTAAACATTTAATGAACATAAGCATAAAATGAAATAATAAAAGTGTAATACTGTCCTGAGTTTTTGCATAGTAGTATAAAAAAGTATAAAAAGTATATCTATAAAATAAACTGAAGGTTCTAGCATTGACATTTGCAAAGAGTGGCAAAGCAGCATATGAGTTAATGTACACAGTATATGTATGAGGTAGTTGATGTTGGTATAGAGGCAAAGTGGCATATGCAGTAAGGCACATTGGGCATCCTTAAATAAGGCTGGTCAGAGAATACTGTATATGTATCAGCAGTAGTGTAGATATAAAAGTAGTGTAAATGTAAACAGTAGTAATAAATGTAAACAGTAGTAATAAATGTAAACAGTATTAATAAATGTAAACAGTGAATGTAAACAGTAGTATGACTATAGGCAGTGATGTAATACAAACATTAGTGCAAATATGAGAAGTAGTGCAAACTGAATGAGCACATGACCGAGAGTTTAGTGAATAACCCGTTTGATGACACAGAGTCCAGTGTTAAAATCTTTGTGTTGTGTGGTAATGTGTGAGAAAGTTTTTTGTGTTAAGGCAGTTCAAATGGGAGGGGAGGCAGAGCAGGCAGAGTGTTTAGCATCCTGACTGCCTGATGAACAGAGCTGTCTCTCAGTCTGCTGGTTCGAGCCTGGAGACTCCTCAGTCTCCTCCCTGATGGCAGCAGTCTGAAGCAGCTGTGTAGTGGGTGTGTGGGATCACCTGCCATGCAGAGGGCTTTCCGAGTGAGGCGGTTGCTGTGTAAGTCCTGCAGTGAGGGGAAGGAGGTGCCGACGATCTTCTCAGCTGCTCTCACGATGCGCTGGAGGCTCTTGCGGCAGGATGCAGTACATGCACCAAACCACACAGTGATGCAGCTGGTCAGGACACTTTCTATGGCACCTCTGTAGAAGGTGCACATGATGGGGGTTGAAGCTCCAGCCCTTTTCAGCTTGCGGAGAAAGTAGAGACGCTGGTGAGCCTTCTTGGCCAGTGCTGCAGTGTTCCTGCTCCAGGACAGGTCCTCTGAGACGTGCACTCCCAGGAACTTGGTGCTGTCTACTCTCTCCACTGCGGTGCTGTTGATGGTCAGAGGGGCATGTTGTGCATCCCTCTTCCTGAAGTCCACAACAATCTCCTTTGTCTTCTCCACGTTGAGAGTGAGATTGTTGTAAATGGTAAATGGAGCTTATTTATATAGCGCTTTCCAGCCCCCTGTGAGGAGCCCCAAAGCGCTTTACAATACCAGCCATCCACCCATTCATTCAGACATTCATACACCGGTAGTGGTAGCCTGCCTTGCAAGGCGCCATCCAGACCTACCGGGAGCAACTCGGGGTTAAGTGTCTTGCCCAGGGACACAACGACACATGGTGGGCGGATGCGGGATTCGAACCTCCAACCTTCCGATCAGGGGTCGACTGCCATTACCACTACACCACGGCCGCCCGTGTCCGCACCACAAGGCCAGGCGGCTCACCTCGTTCCTGTAGTCCGTCTCATCGTTGTTGCTGATGAGACCTACCACTGTTGTGTCGTCCGCAAACTTGATGAAGTGGTTGGAGCTGTATGATGGTGTGCAGTCGTGTGTTAGCAGGGTGAATAGAAGGGGGCTCAGCACACATCCTTGTGGGGCCCCTGTGTTCAATGTGATGGTGCTAGATGTGTTACTCCCGACCCGTACTGTCTGTGGTCTCCCGGTCAGGAGAAAAATAAAATTGGGTTTCTTTTTCAGAAATAGATCTAGCTTCACTCTGAATGCTAAGAAATGTCTTGTAGTGATAATAATAATATTAATAATGAATTTAATTTATAACACACTTTTCATTAACAAAAATCTCAAAGTGCTACAAAGTGCAACTAAAATCAATGATCAAATAAAAACAAGTGATAAAATCAAGTAAAATCAATGATAAAACAACAAAAATCAATAATAAAATCAATTAAAAACAATGATAATATCAACTAAGATCAAAGATAAAATCATGTGGAGGCAGAGTAGGCTTGCTTAAAAAGAAAGGTCTTTAAGCCTTTTTTAAAGTCAACCAGTGACTGTGGAGCTCTCAGGTAGTCAGGGAGGGAGTTCCAGAGGCGGGGGGCAGCCACACAGAATGCCCGGTCTCCCATGGTCCTTAATTTGGTTTGGAATGTGAAGGAGATTACTGTTCTGTGATCGTAGAGACCGGGTGGATGAATATGGTGCAAGAATGTCCTTTAGATAGTCAGGTGAAGTTCCGTGTAAGCATTGGTGTGTAATGAGAGCAGTTTTGTACTGAATTCTGTAGGTGACAGGAAGCCAATGGAGGTTATGGAGAATGGGTGTAATATGTTCAAATTTACGAGCTCTCAATAAAATCCTTGCTGCACTGTTTTGAATATATTGAAGCTTCTGAAGGTTTTTGCCAGGGATTCCAATAAACAGGGAGTTGCAGTAGTCGAGCCTGGAGGAGACAAAGGCATGGACGAGTTTCTCAGCATCAGAAAAAGTTAGAGATGGGCGAAGTCTGGAGATGTTTCGAAGATGGAAGAAGCAGGTTTTAAACAGATGCTTAATGTGATTTTCAAATGTAAGATGAGAGTCCATTTTTATTCCAAGATTTGTAACAGAGGTGGAGAGGGGGATGTCTTGTCCAGAAAAGGAAATTGTTGTTATAGTTGATGTTTGTACCTGGTGAGGGGTGCCAATCAGTATGGCCTCAGTCTTGGAGCAGTTTAATTGAAGAAAGTTCTGATTCATCCATGCCCTTATTTCCTCCAGGCAGGTAGAGAGGGCAGTGAGTGAAGATGGAGATGACAATGGTGATGATGATGATGCTCCAGTCCTGATGTAAAGCTGTGTATCGTCGGCATAACAGTGAAAAGAAATGTTGAACTGATTAATAATTTGACCTAAAGGCAGCATGTAAAGGGAAAACAGCAGGGGCCCCAGAACTGACCCTTGAGGGACACCACAGGAGACACAGACTGTCTGGGAAGTGGCATTGCCAAGACTAACACATTCCAGCCTATTGGAGAGGAAAGATTTGAACCAGTCCAGGACAGTGTCACAGAGACCGACCTCCACATGAAGACGGTGGAGGAGGATACTATGGTCCACAGTGTCGAAGGCTGCAGTGAGGTCAAGGAGGACAAGGATGGAGGGAGAACCAGTGTCGGCAGCCATGAGGACATCATTGGTAACTCTCAGCAATGCAGTCTCAGTACTGTGAGCTGCACGGAAGCCACACTGAAACTTCTCATACAGGGAGTGTTGTTGTAGGTGGATCTGCAGCTGAGCAGCAACTGCTTTTTCCAGCACTTTAGACAGAAATGGGAGGTGGGAAATTGGGCGGTAATTATAAAGAATGTCTGGATCCAAATTAGATTTTTTTCAAAAGAGGCCTAATGATGGCAGTTTTTAGAGGCAGTGGAACATGACCAGATTGTAGAGACTTATTTATTATTTGTGTGATTAATGGGCTTATTGCAGAGTGATTGGGTTTTATGATTGATGATGGGAAGGGATCCAGGGCGCAGGATGAAGTCTTCATTTTCTTGATGATGGTCTCCACCTCACTCTGAACAACTTCATCAAAGCTGCTCAGGGACCCAGAATGCAGACGGGTAGATGGCAAATGAAGATCAGGGAGGTTGTGGAGCTGAGATCTCATAGAGTCAACTTTGTTTTTAAAGAATGAAAGGAACAGGTAGTAGTTACTTTCCTACCGGCCATTGACTATGGATGTGGATGGATGATGGATGATGGTGGGTGGATGGATGTTGTCTATGTGATCATGTCACCTCAGCTGCAGTGTTTTTCCCATCTCTAAACACTCCCAGTGTGCTCTGGCTGCGAGCGTCCACTTCACTCTTCAGACTGGTCATAGTTCATCAGCACCGCGACCGAGGACACGTCCCTGCAGGAACCACAAAGAAGGTCAAAACTTCAAAGACAAGCACTCACATCAGCTGAGCAGGATGGTTGCTCAAAGTAGCAGAAATTACCACAAAAAACTTGATAACATTATCTAAATATGCAAAAAAAAAACACAGTGGCTGAAAAGGTAGAACAAGCTTAAATTAGCAAATATTTATATGATTAAACTTATAATAGGGTGAATATTAAATATTGTTTTATTTTTATTATTACAGCTGAAACCAAGTACTGCACACCCTGATGATCCAGCTATGAAAATGTAGTGATGTTATTTAGACAGAATTTGAGTGAAATTTCGTTTTTGATGTAATGATTCAGTGCAGTAAAACATGCACATAACGTTAGAATAAACATAGAAAATAAAACAGATACTTCAAAGGGACTCATCTTTTTTAAACTATAAGTAATGTTGAATAATTATTAGATAGATACATTAATTAAAGCAGTACCAATCAGTGCTCTGTGGACGACGAGAACGGGTTCCATCACGTCCTCCTCTGTCCTCACAAATCGCGGGTTCCCCCTGCTTCCTTGTTGGTAAGGCTTCAATAAATACGGCTGCAGACATAAATTAGAACCTGCTGTTTATTGTTTAACCCCCTGAAATAACTTTGGCTTCCCAAACTGAATAAAAATCGCTCTATTCTTCACTCAGATTGCTAAATTCGTCCGGTTCTGTATCGGTCGCCATGTTGTTTACAAGGTGCGCACGAGCAGCGACTCATCTCCGTACGTCACAATGACGTTTGCGGAAGTTCTCGGATTTATGTGGGCGTGTCACAGCGACAAAATTACCATAACTTGTAATGGAATTTTAATATATTTATAATTTATTTTGCAAAAACGAACATAGTTGAATGATAAAATATATATATGTAGTGCAAAATGATGCATAGTTACAACATGATATCAGTGCAGCTTTAAAACAATAATTTTAAACTGAAAACCTAAACAACAATGTGAACAAATAGAACATTTATTTAAAACAATAATTTTAGGTTCCTTATTGTATCAAATTTTTTGCATTGTTTGATATTTATACCAAAAATAGGAACAAATAATACAAAAAAACAAAAAACATGCATGTTAGGCTGATTGGTGATTCTAAATTGACCCTAGGTGTGAGTGAGAGAGTGGATGGTTGTTTGGTGTGAGTGAGACAGGTCCCTCTTGTAAATGAGTCCCCGTGACTCAACGAGGCTAGCCTGTATAAATAAAGGTTGAATGAATGAAAAAAAACAGGAATGCATTAAATTCTGTAACTTAAATAACCAGTATTAGTTTAGCTTTTTGCTCTGTTACTTATAGAGGATTATTGTTTGAATTGATTGTTTGAACTTGTTTTGTTTTTGAAAAAAGGGGCAGATAAAATAAGATTTCTTCTTCTTTTTGCCACCTTTCATTTTATGTATTCTTTCATATACAATGAGACATGGTTTTATTTTCTTTATCTTTTGG
Organism: Garcialebias charrua; assembly: GCA_038048925.1. NCBI lineage: Eukaryota > Metazoa > Chordata > Actinopteri > Cyprinodontiformes > Rivulidae > Garcialebias > Garcialebias charrua. The sequence continues at coordinate 40,476 of JBBPBX010013109.1, read as the reverse complement.
GTTTTAATGTAAAAAAAATAAATCGATTTTGGGGCTTTTAGAATCGATTCTGAATCGCCAGGACTAAGAATCTAGATTCTTTAAAAAATCGGTTTATTTTCCTGCACCCCTAGTCTGAACTGTATAGAGCACCGTGTTTTCTCACTTGTTTCAACAAGATCCAGTTGTTGTCTATGGATTTTATTTTGTCTACTTCTTATAGTATACAGTACTTTTACCAAAAGTTATAGCAAACTATTATGAATCCAGCTGCACATTTTAATGTTTTTATATGCAAGAAGAGGGCAGACATGTGAACCAGACTAAAACCTATGGATTGCTTCAATACATATGGACTGGTGCCTGTAATACAATACTATACACAAGTTGGTCTAATAAATAAGGGCTGCGCTCATCTTTCATCTATTTACAAAAGTAATCAGTTTTAATGTCATATTTATTGGGATGCATAAATCATTCCATTATTCCTCTAAGTCCTTGGTGTTTGTTGTGCTCTGCCAGGTAGCAGTTTTCATGTATTATGGAATCCAGCTGGATCGCTTAGTCCTGCAGGTGTCCAGCCCATCCTTCCTAAAGAGCCCCCTACCTTACCACCCCCAGCTCCGAGCCCAGGCCTGGAGGTACTTCAGCTACGTGTTCATGCACACTGGGTGAGTTCAAATCTTGCAAGTGTGTTCCATTTTCCTTTTTATTTTTGTAATCCAAAAATAATATTGCAAAACAGTTTTTGGCTCGACTTTTGCCGTCTAAATTTAGATTTGTTTTCATGTATGTAAAAAGACAAAGTGATTACAATCTCAAAGGGACAGAGATATTCATCAAACCACAATTCAGAACCAGCTTAAAGGGACGGTCTACCTCAATTCAGGGAGTTCGATTGTGGAATGCTCTGGAGAGTGATGTTAAAAATGCAAAATCAATGTATACATTTAAGAAAAAGGTCAAAAAGGACTTGCTCAAAAACTATATATGATGTAACTTAGTGTGTTTGTGTATTACACTTATGTTGACTGATGATGTAGCTTAGTGTGTTGTGTATTACAGTTAGAAAAATTAAGTAGAGTTATTCATTTGTGATGTAGTTTGTGTATTACAGTTAGAAAAATTAAGTAGAATTATTCATTTTGTGATGTAGTTTGTGTATTACAGTTAGAAAAATTAAATAGAATTATTCATTTTTGTGATGTAGTTTGTGTATTACAGTTAGAAAAATTAAGTTGAATTATTCATTTTCTTATGTAGTTTGTGTATTACAGTTAGAATGATGTAGTTTGTGTATTACAGTTAGAAAAATTAAGTAGAATTATTCATTTTGTGATGTAGTTTGTGTATTACAGCTAGATAAATTAAGTAGAATTATTCATTTTGTGATGTAGTTTGTGTATTACAGTTAGTAAAATTAAGTAGAATTATTCATTTTGTGATGTAGCTTGAAGGTTAACATTGGTTGAACAAACTGTGAAATAAGGGGCAGATATAATAAGGTTTCATCTTCTTTCTGCTCCTTTCATTTTATCCTACTTGCATTCTTGTATCTGATGAAACTGTCTTGTATTGTTCTTTTAAAATGAATGAATAAACATCAAATCAAATCAAATGTATGTTTACCTCAGATGATTAGAAATTAGGCGTTGATGATTGAGACATTGAGGTGGTGATGGCAGTGCATTTTCAAACTCTGGTACCGGTCAGTGTGTCCAAACATTTCTGCTCTCTCTGGGGTGATGTGGGTCTATGTGATTTGGAAATCTAAAACTGATGAAAGCTCGTTGCATAAGATTTTCTTTTAGACAAACACAGTTATTTTTCAACATTACAAAGCAAACAACAAAGAAGATAACAAATGAGGTAACGAGTCAGGCAAATAAGCAATTATGTTACGCCACAGCGAATAATTGTCACTACGTGAGAAATTTCATAACAAATCAGCATAAGTTTGGTTATCTTCTGGGACAGCTGTTGTGTTAATGTCCCAAAGAAGTGATTATTCTTGGATTAGTGGTGTCATGTGCATACACTTTGATGCTGCTGTCGTTATAATTCAATATATAGTATATCATATTTTGTAATAAAAAAATTGGGTCAATCCCACTGGATATTCTCTTCTTTTCTGCGAGCAGAGAAATGTGTGTTTTTAGTTCAGTCCAGGTCAAACAGATTTAATTACCCCTAGGGGTAATTTAGTACAGTACAGCAATACAGAGCAGTGATAAAATGGTCATTTACTTCAGAGAACCTGCAGCTTGTGATGGTATTAGGGTGATTCTTTTTTTGGGGCAACATTCATGTCCGCATGTTTCTCTTACCCTGATTTTTTTCTAAAATGTGCCAAATATTTACAACAAAGTATTTTAATTATACACTTAGATGTTTGCCATCATTCAAATATAAATGAAATGCATTTAAAATATTATTTTGTACTTTACACACCTTTTTGGTGACATAGATGGTCAATTTTATTGTGTCCGCAGTGCAGTGTAAAATATTTCCTCAATAAGTTTAAACAATAAAATTAAATTAAAAAAGAAATTTCTTCAATAATTTGATTGACTGGACTAAACCTTATTTTATTATGAAACTGAATCTGTTGAAACTATTTTTTTTATTTGATATTTTCTTGATATTATACATGTCCCAGTAGTAACTTTCCACCCTGTTAGAATGTTTCCTTTTTGCCCTCAAAAGACTACAATTCCATAAAAGCCATTTACAAGAAGAAGACATCAACTGGTTTTGGAGGGAATTCAACCATGGAAAACAAGTTAAGCTTCATCTGTCACTCTCTCCTTACTTTTTTTAATCTTAAATATATTAAACCTGTATGAGTCAACCTTAAAGTTCCACCCTGTTAAGATAAATTGTGGGAAATGTTTATTTGGTAGAATTTAAAAAACAACATATTAGATTTAGTCATTAAAGGTTTGCTATTCTGTTGAAGGTTAGCTAGCTAAATGTTGACCACATAAAGAGCTACAGCTAGATTAGCTAAAAAAATTCCACCCTGTTATGTTCCACCCTGTTAGGTTTATGAACCAAACAAGGTGTAACAAGGACCTAACAGGGTGGAAATTCAGGTAAAAAGTAATCACATATACATGTAATTATTACTTTACCTGTAATTATTATTTTATCCAGCCCTGAGCTTGACCATTATTAATTTCTTATTGCTAGACATGTCAGTGATGTAACAAAATATTTAAAACTTAAAATATTACTCTTTTTATTTTCAAAAGTCCTGAAGCCAAAATGTTGCCGCAAAAAAAGAATCACCCATTAAGGTTGGCGGAGTATGGTAAAAAAGATCAACTTTAAGGGACCGGGGAGAAAAAGAGATGTCACAATCTGTGGTTTTATTGTTTTGACAGCCACAAACACGTGACAGAGGTACGCTCAAAGGGTTGGGACTTTTGTGGACGGAGGTTTTAGGAAAAATCAACTCTGGGAATTAACAACATTGGGAAATCTTCCCTGAATGAATTTGATTGACTTTTTCAGTGTGCTTCGATAAATTTAATGCTCCCCCTACAAAAGTACTGGTAGTTCAGACTAGGCTATGGATTAAATTTTAAAATGTGGCGTAAACACGGTGCCAGAACAGACTTTGCTCGAGGTCTAGAATTTTTTGAAGCATAGTGCAAATGCTGGCCTTTAATCAGACACCATTTTTGACAAATATAGCTCGTAAGTTTTAAAAATAATACCCACCACCATGACAGATGGGCAACCATGCAATCACCTAATAAGGATAATTAAATACATTGTTTGTCCAATCGTATGCACATTAGTTCTTGTTCTTTGTATGTCGGTTAGCTAAATATTTCATGATCCGCGTGGATGGATTTTTATGAAATTCCCAGAAAATAATCCCTGGATGTACATTTACAACTGATTCAAGATGGTAGGTGATGGGTTTTCAGATCAAACCCTGCAGCAACTTTTACTAAAAGGAATCACACAATTGACAACAGTTAGCATTTCATTTTCATCTTTGCAAAGAGGGGGAAACGTCTCCTAAAAAGTCAGAGGACGAGTCCCGCTTAGCAATGATCGTTTCAGCCTTTTATTCATTTCGGTGGGTAGCAGTTTACAAGAAATACAGGTTCAAACAACTTTCACACAATGGCTCTTGGTCAGTTTTGGCCAAACTCAGGACCAACAAGTTCTGAACAAAGGAAACATTCTTTGGTACTTCTGTCATTTCAGTAAACAGCAATTGTTGTGTAAGACAACTATTTCTCAGGGAGTGACTAGATGTTTCATGTTATGATGTTACAAGTTTTAGATGATAATCATACAAATACTCTAACATATATCGACCCTTTTTATCATTTAGAACTGTTTAACATCATGCAGATGATTGGTCCGAAAAAAACCTCTGGGTCTAAACTTAGTAGGAAAAACGCAACCAATGCAAATGGGCCCTCACCATATTTGCAGCCTTTACAACAAATCAGGCTCATCTGAAAAAAATTGTTTTTGTGGGCAGTAGAGTAAAAACTTAAAGAAGTTTTAAAACTAATATAGTTAAAAACAAAGAAGTTTGAACTAAAAAATAAACTTAAAGAAATCTAAAATAAAATAAAAATAAAACTTAAAAGAAATTTTAAACTAAATAATTTTAAAAGTAAAGGTAACTTCTTGCACTAAAAAAATTTCTTAAAATGTGGAAAATCAATTATTGAAACACACAGCAAGGAAAAAGCTATTTTATGAGCTAGGTCTTTTATAGACCAAAAATAGAATGCATATTAGCTAAATTCGTTCTGCATTTTCTCTCGGCAAGTTGGCATACTCAGGACGTCGCATTTGATGCAGAGAAAGCATGTTTGTCGGCAGAAATCCTGTTGTTCCATCTCAGTCTGGCTCTGTATCACTCTGTCACCCAGACAAGTGAGCGGCCCACGGAAGATTCTGGAATCCTGCTGCCTCATCTTAGGTATCATCCTGCCCCGAGATGGTCTTTAGCCAGCGTTTCGACTCTCAGTGCTTCCAGCAGGGGTCCTCGACAAAACCAGCCTCCTGGGTGGGGCCAAACTCCCTCAGGATGACCTGAGCAGAATCAAAATTAGTACAAATACACAAATAATGTTTACATATTTTTTATTCTCACACCCGTATTAGTAAAGTGTTAGTTTTTTTTTGTATTAGTTTTAGACAAATCACCTCGACAATAGAACATTTTCCCAAAAACTTATGCCATTACTCAGTTTAGTTTCTGAGTTCAAAACAGGATCGTCAGGGATCCCGGCATAGACAATTAATTAATTTTTGCTTACCTCATGGAGTCTGTGGAAGGAACTTTATTGACGCATGAGCAAAACATATAATTCAAATGATCACCTTACCCATAAAAATACAATGAAACATTAAAATGTTTCCAAGTCATAACAAATGCAGAACTACCAACGTCTCCAATCAAACCCTGATCAAGTCCACCTTAGGGACCTGTGGTTTGATCCGTTGTCTAGTTAAAATCTTCGTCTAGTTCGTTTTTCGGGGCGTCCCCCTAGGTCTCTTGGATCTGTGCACATTTCAACCGGGGGAAGAGAAAATGTTTTGGTTAGATATATACAAAAGCAATGTCGTTTGTATAGGTGTCAGTGTTTCCGGAGCTACAATACCTGCTACAACTGGGATTCTCAACTGGTGGCCCACAGACCACTTTAAGTTTGTTAGAGGACAATTTTCTGACCGGTAGTTTTCTGGCCATTGTAAAGCTGAAAATATCTAACCATTTGTTGATATTTTTACATTTTAAGACTAAAAAAGACCAGATTATCATAAAGAAGGAAAAATAATGTGATCTTTCCCAATTAAAAAATAAAATAATGAACTATGCAGGTCTAGGTAAATTATTTTAATTGTGGAAAAATTAAATATCCTACTTCGAATAAATAAAGTTAACTTATGTTTTACTCCTTCTATTAGTTCTAGTATTCACACATTTGCAAAGGAAATGACAGGAAAAACTGCTAAAACTAGCCCTTTTTGTTGTTATAAGAACAAATAAAATTCAGTTTAAAGTTAGTTTTGATCAAAGCTTGGAAGAGCCACTGCTGAGGGACCAAAGAGCCGCATGTGGCTCCAGAGCCGCAGGTTGCAGACCCCTGCACTAGCCCAACCAAAGTCCAGGACCCCTTACATTTTAAGACAGGTTTACAAGAAATCTAAAATAACTACCTATCAGCCTCTTTCAAACCAGTTATGTGATCACAATCTGATAGGCCTACCTTTGTGCTTGATGGATTTTTCATGCAGACGGACATCATTCTTTCCCCATGAGAGACACTAAAGTCGCAGTTACAAATCTTACAAAATCGCGTAATTGTGCCCCACCCTACTCTTCTTTAGGAAAGTAAATTCGCTGTCCCATTTTTCAAGATATTTACACAAAGTCTTAACTTTTTTGGCAGGACGCCTTCTCTCTCGTTACATTCATGATCTCTGTGTTTTTCCGGGTTTGTTGAACAAACTTTGTTCCCGCTGCCAACACTAACATCGCGAGAACTGCCACCGAGGCTACTGCAGGTGGCAGTTCTCGCGAGGCTAGTGACAGAGGCACTGGAATGTTTTTTTTTTTTTTTTAATAATATTATAATACGGGAGATTTCCGGGAAAATAATAATTCGGGATGACGACGGGAAAGAGGGGTAAAATACGGTAGTTTCCCGGCCAAAACGGGAGACTTGACAGATATGCATCTACTTTATTCATAATTTACTGGGGGAGGATCCTCAGAACCAACCCCCGCCCTATCAGACGGCCTGCCTGCCTGCTATTTGTTTTCTGACATGGATTGGTTTACAAATTAAGCCCTGACTAGAACCGAAGCAATGAGAGGTTCCTAACAATGGAGAAGTGAATTTACTCTGTTCTTTCTCGTCAGTCAGTCCTGCCCCTCCCACTCACATCTGTTCTCTGTTATCATTAGTCTCACCTGTCACCACTTACATCATCAGTCCCGGTCCTCACTGTTGTTCACTCATTTTGAGTTTATGTCCTGTCTGGTTGTCTTCCATGTTTTGGTGTTTTTGCTGCCGCACCAGCCTTTTTGTTTTGATTGATATTATTGTTATTATTGAATCATCTTTTACACCAGTCCTCATGAAAGTCTACATCCTTGGGTTTTCACCCATAACAATTTTTTCCCCCTTTTGGTTGAGAAAGCATCCCATTCGGAGTGGGAAACAGCATTTTTACAGCAGCCTGCCTACAGAGGGTGCTTATCCATGGTGGCTTCTGCTTCCAGCTTCTGGTCCTGTGTCTAGTCATAATACATGTCTGTGATTTACAGATGATTCTTTGAATAAACAGTTTATGTAGCTTTTTATGTAGGAATGTAGGAATGCAGTTTATGTAGGAATAATGTAGCTCTGACAGAGGGATGTTCAGCTTCAACCTTAAAATAATCATGTTGGTTTATGAAAACACAATTTTAATAGGCTGTTACATCACTTTTTATCTTACATGTTTATTTACATAAACCATTGTGTTTTTTGTTTTGTTTTGTTTTGCTAACCCTGATAGCACCAGGAACAGGCTGAGCACGTCTGGTGCTGGTTGGGAGACTTATGGCAAATTGTGCCAGGAATTTAAAGGTTTATGGCACAATTTAAAAAAGTTAAGGACCTGACTTAACTTTTTAGATTTTTCTACTTGGATTATTGAGCATGCATCAGGATTTTATGACACAATATTCAAATGAATTTCTATAAAACTTTTGAGATTAAAGCTACTTTCAGGTGACAGCAATCCACTTTGATCTTGACCCCACTCTGACTACCATACCATACCAATTAATTTATAGAGCACTTAAAACAGCAACAAGGCCAACCGCAGTGCTGTACAATAGAAAAAAAAACAAGCACAGCAGAAAGCATACAATAAAAATAAAGATACAAATAGCAGCAGAAACTAAC
>JBBPBX010013108.1:0-52935 GCA_038048925.1 Garcialebias charrua | reverse complement strand
TAGTAAAGCTGTAACACTGTCCTGAGTTTTTGCATAGTGGTACAAGAGTATGAAAATTTACACCAACTCTAAAACTAAAACACTAAACATTTAATGAACATAATACTGTCCTGAGTTTTTGCATACTAGTATAGAAAAAGTATAAAAAGTATAACTATAAAATAAACTAAAGGTTCTAGCATTGACATTTGCAAAGTGGCAAAGCAGCATATGAGTTAATGTACACAGTATATGTATGAGGTAGTAGTTGATGTTGTTATAGAGGCAAAAGTGGCATATGCAGTAAGGCACATTGGGCATCCTTAAATAAGGCTGGTCAGAGAATACTGTATATGTATCAGCAGTAGTGTAGATATAAAAGTAGTGTAAATGTAAACAGTAGTAATAAATGTAAGCAGTAGTAATAAATGTAAACAGTATTAATAAATGTAAACATTGAATGTAACCAGTAGTATGTAAACAGAGAATGTAAACAGTATTATGACTATAGGCAGTGATGTAATACAAACATTAGTGCAAATATGAGAAGTAGTGCAAACTGAATGAGCACATGACCGAGAGTTTAGTGAATAACCCGTTTGATGACACAGAGTCCAGTGTTAAAATCTTTGTGTTGTGTGGTAATGTGTGAGAAAGTTTTTAGTGTTAAGGCAGTTCAAATGGGAGGGGAGGCAGAGCAGGCAGAGTGTTTAGCATCCTGACTGCCTGATGAACAGAGCTGTCTCTCAGTCTGCTGGTTCGAGCCTGGAGACTCCTCAGTCTCCTCCCTGATGGCAACAGGCTGAAGCAGCTGTGTAGTGGGTGTGTGGGATCACCTGCCATGCAGAGGGCTTTCCGAGTGAGGCGGTTGCTGTGTAAGTCCTGCAGTGAGGGGAAGGAGGTGCCGACGATCTTCTCAGCTGCTCTCACGATGCGCTGGAGGCTCTTGCGGCAGGATGCAGTACATGCACCAAACCACACAGTGATGCAGCTGGTCAGGACACTTTCTATGGCACCTCTGTAGAAGGTGCACATGATGGGGGTTGAAGCTCCAGCCCTTTTCAGCTTGCGGAGAAAGTAGAGACGCTGGTGAGCCTTCTTGGCCAGTGATGCAGTGTTCCTGCTCCAGGACAGGTCCTTTGAGACGTGCACTCCCAGGAACTTGGTGCTGTCTACTCTCTCCACTGCGGTGCTGTTGATGGTCAGAGGGGCATGTTGTGCATCCCTCTTCCTGAAGTCCACAACAATCTCCTTTGTCTTCTCCACGTTGAGAGTGAGATTGTTGTGTCCGCACCACAAGGCCAGGCGGCTCACCTCGTTCCTGTAGTCCGTCTCATCGTTGTTGCTGATGAGACCTACCACTGTTGTGTCGTCCGCAAACTTGATGAAGTGGTTGGAGCTGTACGATGGTGTGCAGTCGTGTGTTAGCAGGGTGAATAGAAGGGGGCTCAGCACACATCCTTGTGGGGCCCCTGTGTTCAATGTGATGGTGCTAGATGTGTTACTCCCGACCCGTACTGTCTGTGGTCTCCCGGTCAGGAAGTCTAGCAGCCAGTTACACATTGAGGTGTTCAGCCCCAGACTGTCCAGTTTAAGGATGAGCTGTTGGGGGATGATGGTGTTGAATGCTGAGCTGAAGTCGATGAACAGCATTCTAACATAAGAGTCCTTCGTGTCCAGATGTGTGAGAGCTGTGTGGAGGGCAGAGGAGATGGCATCGTCGGTTGAGCGATTAGGTCGGTATGCAAATTGGAAGGGATCCAGGGAGGCAGGGAGGACAGATGTGATGCTTTTCATGACTAGCCGTTCAAAGCACTTCATCAGGATGGGGGTGAGTGCTACTGGGCGATAGTCATTGAGGCATGCGGGCGTTGCCTTCTTTGGGACAGGGATGATGGTGGTGGCTTTGAAACAGGTGGGGACGATGGCCTGGCTCAGTGAGATGTTGAAGATGTCCGTGAAGACCGCTGCGAGTTCCCCTGCACAGTCCTTCAGCACACGACCAGGTATGTTGTCAGGACCAGAGGCCTTCCGGGCGTTAATCTTGATGAATGATCGCCTTACGCTGTCTGAGGACAGCGCCAGCACCTGGCCATCAGGAGAGGGGGGGAGTTTATGTGCAGGTGTGCTGTTACTTGCCTCGAACCGAGCAAAGAAGTCATTCAGTTCATTCAGCGCAGAGGCTGAGCTGTCACAGGTCTGGGGGGATGGTTTGTAGTTTGTGATGGTCTGTATTCCCTGCCACAGACTGCGTGTATCCTTGCTGTCCTTGAAACGGTGAGCTATTTTCCTGGAATACTGCTTCTTGGCCTTTTTGATGCCCAGTTCCAGGTTCTTTCTGGCTGCCCTCAGGCCCACCTGATCTCCCGCTTTGAAGGCAGCATTCCTAGCTCTCAGGAGTCTGTAAACCTCAGCTGTCAGCCATGGCTTCTGATTAGCCCGAACAGTGATGGTTTTAAGGTTGGTTACATCATCAATGCACTTGGTGATGTATGAACATACAGTGTCTGAGTACTCCTGGAGACATGTGTTGTTGTTTGTGGTAGCAGCTTCTTTGAACATACCCCAATCTGTGGTGTCAAAACAGTCCTGGAGTGCCTCTGAAGACCCCTCTGGCCACACTCGTATCTGCTTGCGGACTGGTTTTGTGACTTTCACCAGCGGCCTGTATGCTGGCTTTAGCATAACACAGATATGGTCAGAAGCACCAATGTGGGGGAGGGGGAGGGCTCTGTAGGCATTTTTCATGGTGGTGTAAACTTGGTCCAGTGTGTTGTTTCCTCTTGTTGCAAAGTTTATGTTTCTGTATGTTTTTGGAAATACACTCTTTAAATCTGCTTGGTTGAAATCACCAGCCGTGATGAGAAAAGCATCAGGATGGGCTGTTTGTTGCTCACTGATGTGCAGATATAGTTCATTCAGAGCCTCACTTCTAACTTTGCTGTTGGAGCTTGGAGGAATATATACAGCAACAATCATAACAGCTGTGAATTCCCTTGGTAAGTAGAACGGTCTGCATTTAATAGTCATAAACTCCACTAAAGGTGAACAGTGCTTGTAGACCACAGAAGCATCCATACACCATGCGTTGTTGATGTAAACACAGAGCCCCCCTCCGCGTGTCTTACCTCCCTCGAGGGTTCGGTCCGCTCTGTAGCATGTTAGCTGATCCAACTGAATAGCATGGTCCGGAACGTTGTTTTTAAGCCACGTTTCCGTGAATACAAACACACAACAGTCTCTCACAGTCTTTTGTGTTGTTCGTAGCAGGCAAATATAATCCAATTTGTTGTCCAAGGAGCGCACGTTAGCCAAAACCATGGATGGAATAGCCGGCCTGTGTGGGCTAGCTCATAGATATTATATAAACACTAGATACCTCACGGTGGGCAGAATTGCATCGCGCAGCGCCGCCATATTGGATGGGGGTTTCTACACAAGAGCCAACAGGAGTAAACACAGGGCGAGTTACTATGCCCGTATTTTGTGCAGCTTATGGTTGCAATAACCAGCGCAGTGTTGAAAGTAGATCACATGGGATTACCTTTCACAAGTAAGATTGAACAATAGTTTTGATTATTTGATCATTTATATTTTGTCATCATTGCTGGATCTGAAGAGGAAGAACCTTAATGAGGAGCTGAAAGAAAGGCTTGACTTACATTCAGGTAAATACATTAATACTACAACTTAGAATTTTTGTTATGTTACATTTAAACTCTTTGTCAGACTTTAGGTATTTATTTCTAGGAAGCTTACTATGTAGTTTGATTTACAGATCAGAGCCTACAGTTACCTGAGGGATTCTCTGCATTTTCCCCTCCCTCATCCACATACGTACACTGCAAAGGTGTAGTATATTTTTATTACATATTTTAAACATATTGAGTAAAATACTTCAACCCCTAGGTATGATGTACAACAAACAGATGTAATAACTTAGAGCTTGCTATTTTCACTATTTTTGAAAGTTTTTATATCAAGAAGTCTTAAAGAAAGAAAGAAAGAGAAAGAAAGAGAATCAATCTATCTATCAATCCATGGGTTAAAGCACATAAACCTTTATTTATTTGTTGTTCAGGTGGTTGCAGTCTGTGGATGCCAAACCTGGGCTCAACACAATGATGTTGGACATGTTGCAGAGGAGATGTGAAGAGTTAAATATGGCTCTGTGGTCCTCATGTTGGATGCCATGGCCATCAAGAAACCAGTATAATCCCTGTACCCAGAAAATGTCTGGATATGGGTGATGGCGTGGATGAGACTGATGTAGCCACGGAGGTGCTTGTTTTTATGGTGGTTGGTCTACAGGGTCATTGGAAAGCTCCAGTCGCCTATTACCTCACAAAGTCTCTATCACCAGACACACAAAAGGTCCTGGTTGTCCATGCTCGGAGGGTAGTGAAAGGACCTGGAGGGTTTAGATTACTTTTTCAGGTCTTATAAAAAAAGGTTAGTTCACAACTGTTTACATGCACAGCACTCAAAAAAAATAAAAAAAATAGTTGCTGTAGCATTGTACACAAGACTCTGTATTGTATGCTGTGTTTGAGTGAGAGAGTAAAATAAATTCAAATGAACAATCAAACTAGTTTTTTTTATTTAAAAATGTATACATTTATTAATATCCCATGCCATATGGGTGATTCTTTTTTGGGGCAACATTCATGTCCGCATGTTTCTCTTACCCTGATTTTTTTCTAAAATGTGCCAAATATTTACAACAAAGTATTTTAATTATACACTTAGATGTTTGCCATCATTCAAATATAAATGAAATGCATTTAAAATATTATTTTGTACTTTACACACCTTTTTGGTGACATAGATGGTCAATTTTATTGTGTCCGCAGTGCAGTGTAAAATATTTCCTCAATAAGTTTAAACAATAAAATTAAATTAAAAAAGAAATTTCTTCAATAATTTGATTGACTGGACTAAACCTTATTTTATTATGAAACTGAATCTGTTGAAACTATTTTTTTTATTTGATATTTTCTTGATATTATACATGCTCGGGCATCTGGTTAGGATGCCTCCTGGACGCCTCCCTGGTGAGGTGTTCCGGGCACGTCCCACCGGGAGGAGACCCAGAGGAAGACCCAGGACGCGCTGGAGGGACTATGTTTCTCGGCTGGCCTGGGAACGCCTTGGGATTCCCCCGGAGGAACTGCTCCAAGTGGCTGGGGAGAGGGAAGTCTGGGCCTCCCTACTTAGGCTGCTACCCCCGCGACCCGACCCCGGATAAGCGGAAGAAAATGGATGGATGGATGGATTATACATGTCCCAGTAGTAACTTTCCACCCTGTTAGAATGTTTCCTTTTTGCCCTCAAAAGACTACAATTCCATAAAAGCCATTTACAAGAAGAAGACATCAACTGGTTTTGGAGGGAATTCAACCATGGAAAATAAGTTAAGCTTCATCTGTCACTCTCTCCTTACTTTTTTTAATCTTAAATATATTAAACCTGTATGCGTCAACCTTAAAGTTCCACCCTGTTAAGATAAATTGTGGGAAATGTTTATTTGGTAGAATTTAAAAAACAACATATTAGATTTAGTCATTAAAGGTTTATTATTCTGTTGAAGGTAGCTAGCTAAATGTTGACCACATAAAGAGCTACAGCTAGATTAGCTAAAAAAATTCCACCCTGTTATGTTCCACCCTGTTAGGTTTATGAACCAAACAAGGTGTAACAAGGACCTAACAGGGTGGAAATTCAGGTAAAACGTAATCACATATACATGTAATTATTACTTTACCTGTAATTATTATTTTATCCAGCCCTGAGCTTGACCATTATTAATTTCTTATTGCTAAACATGTCAGTGATGTAACAAAATATTTAAAACTTAAAATATTACTCTTTTTATTTTCAAAAGTCCTGAAGCCAAAATGTTGCCGCAAAAAAAGAATCACCCATATGTGTATCTTTGTTAAAGAGCATAAAACAAAGTATTTAAGCATGAAAGCACATACTTTTATTGAGTAGCAGTGTCACACGTCATAACCACATCTCTGACGTTTATAACAAACAAAACCGTGTGAAAATCGGGTAAGAATTCGTGAAGTTATGATTGTTTTTAGTGGATCATACAGCTTCTTCAATACAAATAAATGCGCTGGGAGCGCGAAACACACCCATCCAAGATGGCGGCCGCACGGAATGTCCGCTCCAATAGGCAGCTCCAGTCCGTAGGGTATCTAGTGTTTATATATAATATCTATGGGCTAGCTGCTAGCCTAGCTCTGATGCCTCCACGTTAAAAATGCTGGTTATGTTGCATTTGGGTGTTCTAATATCATCAGTGAACAAGTGAATCTTTTCACTTTCCCAAAAGATGAAGGACCTTCGTCAAAAATGGAATAAATAAAGCTGCCTCCCCTCGGACTGAGCTCCCTGCTTCCTGAACAGGTAAGAGTCAAATACATACGGTGCAGACCTAAATTAGAACCTGCTGTTTCTGCTCATCTAACTTCCTGCTTCCCAAACTAAAGACAAATAGCTCAAATCTTAACTTAGATTGATAATTTTGTTGTTTTATTTCTTGTTTGCCATGAATATTTATATGGGGCGTTCTAAAGACGTTCTCCTTCCTACGTCACAAATGTTGCATTCGCTTGTAGTCGGAATTTTTCAGAGAGAAAAGCGGTTTTTAATTTTAATCTCACTTTGAAAGGAATTTTCATTAATTTATCATTTTGTTTGCAAAAACGAACATAGTTGAATGATAAAATATATATATCTTCTATCATTTCATGCAAATTTGTAAGATGATGTCAGTGGATCTTTAAAGACGAACACTGGAGATACAAAACTTTCAGCCATGAGACACTGACAAACAGGAACATGAAGACTATGAGTGATCAAAATGTCTCATAAAAGTTAAAGATGACGACTCGTAGATCACGTTTTGAAGCTGAAAGTTAAAGGGGACCACACATGCAAAATTCACTTTTTAATGTTTTTTTACTCAACTTTGGGTATTTACTTCATAAAAAAACAGTCCTTGTGCCAAAAAAATGCACCCAGTGGTTTATTTACTCTAAGTAGATTTATTTGTCTGTGATTAAAAACGCTTCGTTTCACACTTCCTGCGGTTTGTGACGTCACAAACCGTAGCCAATCACCTCAAACCTGAGTCCAGCCCCTCACCTAGCAACCCCTGGTGATGCTCCACCCACTTGAGTATAAAAGATGTCACGGTTGCCTAGCGGTTTAGGAGCTGACCTG
The DNA here is from genome assembly GCA_038048925.1 of Garcialebias charrua. NCBI lineage: Eukaryota > Metazoa > Chordata > Actinopteri > Cyprinodontiformes > Rivulidae > Garcialebias > Garcialebias charrua. The sequence goes on along the minus strand of JBBPBX010013108.1, from coordinate 45,720 downwards.
GCGGTCATTTATTCATTTATTTAGCCCCCGGGGGGCTAGGGGTTTGCCCTGCTCCAGCCATGCAGCACATCTCGAGTAAAACCAGAATGTTTTATTACCTTGTTTGAATGAACTCTGTCTCGTTGAAACTGTGCACACACACTCTCGCGGTTTGGACTTGTTTCTTATATGATGAAGGACTACTTTTGCACAACTGTCAGTTTGGTTGAGCGGTTATGACACTTGAGCGGCACGTAGGAGAGCGGAGATCGCATCCTGTCAACGGCATCTTTTTTCCCCCCCCTTTTTTTAAAGCCTTTTGTTTCGGAGAAATCGGGGTGAGACTAGATATATACATCATAGATACCATCAGATATAGACACCATCTGCGTGCGGGTGTTGTTGGGAGCTACTGACTTTTGAGGTCCGGGGGTCCGGTCAAAGGTTGCCTCATGCGGATAAATTAACTGGAGACATTCTGTGAACTTTGTGTGTGGACTGAAGCAGTGATCGCTCCCAAAAGCGCCGCATGCAACGAGCGGAGCTAACACCGCCCGCTCGGAGGAGGAAAAGCTATCATTAGCCTCGAAGGTGTGCTAATGCTAAAAAAAGGAGCTGCAAATGGCGGCGCGCGCAGAGGGCTTTTGGTAAGTTATCTTAAGCTACTAGCACTAACAGTAAGTCAAATGAGTAATAAAAAAGAGCTAATTTTAAAATAACAACATATTAGAGATACTGGCTGTTGCAGAGGGCGTAGTTAATGTAAATAGGTCTTTGTAGGGCGTGGCTTTCAGACCTCATTATTCATAAACCGGTCGTTTAGAACGGAAGTGAAATTTGGCAGAATTAGAAAGGGGATATTTTATTATCTAAGCATTATTTTGTGTATAAAATTGACTGAAAATGGTCTGGATAGCACACAGATACATCTCAAAAAATTATATATCCTACATTTGGTCCCCTTTAAACTACTGTTTAGACAAATCTGTACCACTTTACAATAAGGCTCCCCTTAAAGATGCTGATAAATAGTTTATAGATATGTTATTAATTCTCCTATAAACACTTTACTGTATAAATATTAACAACTGCGTACAGGTAGTCCCCGATTTACGAGCGAGATCCGTTACAACGAGGCGCTCGTAAACCGGAAATCTCGTAATTTGGAACGGCCGCCACGCTTCTCGTAAGTCCGGAAATTCGCTCGTAAATTGGAACGGTTTTGCTAGCGCGACTACAAACACTCGTTTTTCATCGAAAAACTGCTTATGAGTGCATAAAAATGATCGGAAACGTGTGTCCACATGTTTAGCTAACGAACTGTGGTGAAAAAACACAGGAAAACTCAGTATTTTTTGCGTTTTTTCCAATAATTCGCCAGCTCGTAAGTCTGGAACCTCGTAGATCAGAGCGCTCGTAAATCGGGGACTACCTGTATTATGCATTAGTTAATGGTGACAGAGAGACAAAACTGACCAGTTTGTTGCCAAATCGGTTCACATATATATTTCATCTAGAGTTGTTATATTAAACATTTCACAATAAGATACTACCTTGTAAGCACAATAAGAATTTGTAAACCTATTTTTTTAGGGTATAATATCAGTTGTAGATACTTATAATGCTGTGATAAAGTACAATATTATATGTTAAAGAAATAGGTTCACAAATGCTTATTGTGCTTGCAAGGTAGTAACTTAGTGAAATGTTTAATATAACAACTCTAGATGAAATATACAGGTGAACAGATTTGGCTCACTATTTGGCAACAAACTGGTCAGTTTTGTCTCTCGGTCACCCATAATTAATGCATAATAAACGGTTTTTAATGTTTATAAAGTGTTTATAGAGGACGTATCTATATAGTGGTACCAACAAATCTATTGTCAAAATGAGCCAGAGAAAACAAATTCATTCACTAAAGTTGTTTAGTTGCTACTAATGTTTTTATAAATGAATAAATTACAACTTTATTTATGGATCAAGTACAATTCAAAACATTACTCCCCCTTAAAAGCTGCCAGCAGCTGGTTCTATTTACTATAACTTTGTGTTGGGTGGGGGTGCAGATACACATTTTAATCTGTTAACAAATGAAGGAGAACTGTCGATAAAATATCCTTGTTCCTTTTGGAAACTTGTTGGGGAGCTAAAAAAATTATTAAATAAATAAAGCTAAAAAGAAAAAATATATAAAACTGACTTTATTTTTCAGATTTAATTTTTCCAAGCTGCTGATAAATGTATTTATCAGCTCTGAATAAATGAATTTGTCCACAGAGATTTCTTTATTTTCCCCAGAAAGGATTTGACTAACTATAGTTTACAAACAACTGGACACATAGTTTGTAATAATTAGAAGGATCATCATAAGAACAATTTATTTTTAGTATTTTACCTTGTTTTACAGCACTCTGATTTATTGTTTTATAACACTACTTTTATGTTAACTGCATTTTTTCTGTAGTTTATTGTTATTATTGTTTATTGTTATTGTTGTCTGTATTTTATATGTTCTGTCTGGAACAGCTCCTTCTTGTAAATGAGTCCTCGTGGGTGTATAAATAAAGGTTGAATGAAAAATCCGTCCCACAGTTATGTAAATCCTTGATTCCTGTCATAAAAAATGTTTTCTGACGACAACTTAAAAAAAAAACTTTGATCTGTGATTTTTAACTTTTTAGCTTTTGAACCACAAAATGAATGTAGCAAAGCATTGTAACCCCATTTGGCATTTCTTACTGGTTTAAATATAAAAACAAAATCCTAATAACCCAAATAAACATAGCATAATAATAACAGCATAAATGGTTTTAACACACATAACACCATTTTTATTCTTTTTACTGTTTTTACTTCTTTGTAACAATAAAATAATAGTTTAAGCAGTCATTTTTACATCCAAGCACATGGTTTACCCCCCTCTTAGTGTGGCATGACCCACGTTGAAACCACGACCTGTACTTTGGAAACCATGTTTTTTATTTATTTTAATGGCACAATATAAAAGTATGTTTAAACCAGCTGGGATAATCCAAAAATAAATCAATAAAATGAGCAAATAATCAAAAATAACTAGCTGTTTTTGAGATTAAATCTATTTTTTGAATGCATGAGTGCCAAACTGTAAACATGCACGTATGTGATCAACTCACCCGACTGAGATGGTCGTCATAAAGTGCTGCAGTAAAAAGACTGTGTAACAAGGCCAGCTGCCCCTGCACACAGAACACACAGAAAATCTACATCACAAGCAGAAACAGCCGCAACGGGAGCTTAAAACTCTCAGAGGGAATTATCAAACTGCACTTCTTTGCCTAGTGACCTGAGAAGAGCTGAGTTATGGGTTTCGAATTGGCAGATTTGAAACGTTCACACTTCAGCAACCTTCAGATCTAAAACATGAAGGTAACTCACCCTGAACTGTTCTCCCAGGAGCTTATGGGCGAGCTCCTCCTCTTCGTTTGCAGTCCGGCTGCAGAAGTGAGAAAACAGCTTCTGCCAGTGCGCTTTGTCTTTGGCCTGAAAAAAAAAAAGCCACCAAACTGTCCATTAATAATAAAGTTTTATTTCTGGAGTACAGCATTTCTCTCGTCTTTTTTCATTTTAAAACACAAGACGACTACCGTAATATTTCACAGCTGATAAATAATTGCATTAACCTGAATTAGACATTCTAATTTAATCATCAAAACACTTTTCAAATAAGAAGCATGAAGTGTGAATAAAAGGTTTGATTTCTTTAATGTGTTGTATCTAATTAGCTGATGTGCTAATTGAAAAATCTGCATTAATTCTCAACAACATGGCCTCTTTTAAACAATTATTTTATTAATTACAGCATTTGTGTCAGATTCATTTCATTTGAACATGTAGACCCGTTCATAGGTAGTACGACAGAGCTTTAGGGCCACGCTAAGACAAAAAAAAAATGTAAATCATTACATTGCCACAATATGAAAAAAAAAAACATTATCCATAAAATTACGAGAATAAGGTAATAGTATTAATAGGCGTGTCACAATAACAAATTTTGCTGGGCGATTAATTGTCTCAGAAATTATTGCGATAAACGATCATATTACCCTGATGCATGCTCAATAATCCAGGTAGAAAAATCTAAAAAAGAGGCTATAAAGGCCAGTAAAGGAGGCCATCTTTGTGAAAAGAAACCGTCCATCATTAAACAGGGTGGAGGCCTCCGGGTTCAACTGTCCCCCTCTTACAATGCTGTTATTGCTAGTATCACTCAGCCCTCTGTGAATAGCAAACAACCATCAGGGTGCTAACGATCCATCGTTAGGCTGATGGTCCTCCTTGATCATGTGAGCAGCTGGTTTCGGCTGTCATCAGCCAACTGGTTGTGTAACACTGTGAGAGGGTGCTATTTATAAGACTGAGCTGAATACAGCAGCCTCAGACTGAGGAAGTCTTTCGGACGAAAGACGAAACATTTCTACAATTTTTTTGCTTTGTTTTGTTTTGTTTTTTGAATGTCCAGAGGACCAGACTTGATCATATTGTTTGAAATTTGACAATAATTTGTAATTATTGTCAAATTTAAGAAGAAATGTTGGTTAATTTTGTAGTACTTTTTTTGAACAAGAATGGCAATATAAGACTGTTTGAACCGAAGGATGGACAGTGAGGGAGCGAACAGCATGTGTGTCTCTTTAAGAAAAATGAGAGGGAGGCCCCTTGACGTGACATGGGCTGTCTCTCATTCCTACTTTTCGGTTCTCAAAGAGGCGGATGCTCGGTATGGTTTGAGCTCTTTAGCATAGCATTTGTCACACAAAGCTTTTAATTTAAAAAAAAATCAGTAAACAAGTTCTCGGCTTCTTTTTGCAGAGAAAAACAACTACCCGGTATATACACGAAGGCACAGGTTTCAACCGTGAATTTTGGAGTTTCGACAAGACGGTGGTCCCCCCCCCCCAGGTCGGCCTGTTAGCTTAGCTCATAGCTTAGCTTCTGAGCTTAGTTGCTTTTAATGATCCAAAAACGCGATTTTGGATGGTTAAAATGGATTTTAACGAGAAAAGAGAAAGGGAGAGGTAGGTGAAGAGCACCAGAGTTGAGCTTTTTGTCATCCAGTGTCTTCAGTAGAAAGAGAGAGACACAAAGAAACGATAAAGCCGATAAATGAAAATGAGGTGGATAATTTTAATTTAACATGCGATTAATTGATTTATTGTTTATTGCGACAGGCCTAATATTACGACTCATTTAGCTTTGGATTGGTCATTTGCTGACACGCCTACTGGATCGATTGACAGGTCGTGTCGTGGATCCAATTCGTGAAGAAAAAAAAGAGAGCTGCAAAAAAAAAAGTCTCGCATATCTTTGTTCTCATAATTTTATGGCTTTTATTTATTTATTTTTTCTTAGAGTGGCCCTAAAGCTCCGTATAGGTAGAGAATCATAAAGTTTGAATTGATCACCAAAGCTCAAATCATTTGTAGCTCAGATACATTTTCCCATCAGCTCACCTGTTTGACCACAGCCACCATTTTGGCCATGAGCACAATGCTGGAGGTCTCTGGAGGATAATGCATGCTCCTGAAAGTGCACGTTAAAAAGGCGAATCAACACTTCAAACAGCAACAAAACCACAAAGGGATGGTAGAAGTATCTGTGAAATGCTGCTTCACCTCCACGCATCCTTCAGCTTGTTGATGGGGTGGTCTGGATCCTCCTGGGCGGGACCCAGACACAGAACCCGATGGTACTGATCCGCAGCAGCTTGTCGACACTCACTGCTGCAGTACTTCACCTGCAGAGATTAAACACAGAAAAATGCTTGCATTGTTTATTATGTCAGCGTCCAAATGTGTAAAGCAACGCATTAATACTATTTATTATATTCCAAAAGTGCATACAGAAATAAGTTTAATTTAACAACAGGTACATTTCTAAAGTGTTAAAATACAACACAAACAAAATCACAGCAATGTTTTTCTTGTGATTTTGGTCTTTATATTTACATCTGGACAAATCAGTCAAGTGAGGAAGTTTTTTTTTTCAAGTTGTTAAAGAATATTATAGGATTTCTCAAACATAATTCATTCAGTCATAATTTACGTAGTGCATGAACCTGCATTCTATAAAGTGAACAGCAGGGGGCAACCGTCTGTTTGTATTTAAAATTTATAATTTGATCTATGCCCTAATCCAAAAACTGTTATTAGGATTATGATCCTGATTTCTGGATTTACGTCTTCCGTAAAAAAATTAATTTTAAACTGAAATAAAAGAGCATTCTGATTATTTCAAAATAGTCTCCTAATACCAGCATAAATCTTTTCCCTCTTGCCTCTAAAGAAGAAAACAGACTTCAAATCACCTGACTGCTTAAACTTGTTTTATACAAATCTATTTCACACTTAATTAATTTTTATGCCAGGATTTTTAGAATCGTTATGGTTATGTGACTTAAATTGTCTCATTTTAAATAAATTATTATTTAATTTATTAGATGTATACTGTAAAATGTGCTTGTGTCACATAAGGGCAGTCTATTTTTCAAAAAAAAATTATATATGTTGTCTGATTTTAAATTTCTACTTTAGTTTATAAAAATTAAAAAAACAGTTTGATAAACACAACAGCAATGCAAGTACAGGTAATTCATATCACTAATTCTGTCCACACATTGAAACTAGATAGCTATCAAACTGTTTTACTTTGTAAAAGAATTTTCTATAATATCAGTTCTTGGACTGACTTTTTCTGCTCATCTGATTTTAGTATTTATAATAACACGGGTTATACACCTTATAGTTGTGCATTCCCTACACTACAACATTGAGAATGTGATTTTTTTGTGTGCGATTCGTTCTTTATCTAAAACTCTGTTAAACCCAATAAACAAAAGAAAATTATTTAAGAAACTAAACAACATAATCTAATTTAATCAGTTTGGTGAAGATTGTTTTCCTGTGGCCTTCACTGGCTAGAAAATATACACACACATACAAAAAAAGAGAAACATCTTTAGTAGATCTAGACCTATGGATCAGTCATTTGATCCTGGTATGAGTCTTGGCCTAAAAAATAAACTTAATTAGTGATCTGGACGAGCAGTGATGGTGTAGTGGGCAGACCTGGCACTGGGGGCAGGTTTGGTGCAGCTCCGGACGAACACGGCACAGTTCAGGATGAGGAAGGGTGAGCGCAGGGTTTCCACTGAGTCTTCTGGCATTGTCTTCTGCAGGCTCCAGAGCACGCAGGCAGTACTCACAGGCTGATAAACATACAACAAACTAGTAAGAAATATATATGTTTACTATTAGTGAAAAGTACATAGAAAATCCTAAACCATAGCATTATATCCATGCCCTGTCTTTGTTTATTGTCAGATATATCATCCAGAATCAGCCCTAATTAATATAAAACAATGCAAACATGCAATTTAATCGCCATCAACAAATTAGCTCCTTATCTAACCAGTGACTTAACAAAACACGTTTTAGTTCCAGTACAACCAGCATGTTATTACCTCACCTTTATATTTGTATAAAGCGTTCCACAGGAACTGAGCGGAAACAAGAGGCCGCTCTGTGAAAATGGTTTCTCCCTTCTTGAAGCCCCTTTTAGCAAAGAGACCTTTACCCTGAAACAAGAACACACCATCACTGTTCTACTCAGTCACTGCAGAATTAGCATTAATTAGAAGACAAAAGAAAAAGACTTAGAAATGCCACAGATCGTATAATCTAATCTAAATGTTATTCTGTATTTCACAAAACGTTACGATTATTCTATCAAACCTAAATCTTCTACAACAAAAAAGTTTCCTTGGTGGGATGTAGATGTGCTGCTTCTGTATTTTCTTCAGGAAACTGAAGGTCAATATTGATGAATAAATAGGTCATAATAATTCATATTTATTTATTTTCATCATCTTTTATTAGATGCAGCCCAAATTTAAACTCATTTTTTTACACTTTTGCACATTATTTGAATCTTTACAACTTAAGTTGCAAAAATATGACCATTTTATATAGTGTCAGCAACCCGTTTCAAAAATAAATACATTTAGTGGTTGAGTCTCAACTAACAAATAAATTAACTAGTTACCATAAAAAATAAACAATATAGATTGACCACAGGGAAATTAAATGTAATCACAATGAATTAAATAAATATTAAGTGATGCAAACCAGTTACAAAGTCAACTATAAAGGTTAAATTATAACAAACTGATTCAAAATTAAGGCAAAGAAGCTGGAGACAAAAAATGAAAAAATGAAACAAGAATGCTGTCTGTTTAGAGACAGTTGGATTNTGAATATAAATATATATGTATGTATACTGTGTATATATATCTGTCAAGCTGAAGAAGGAGTCCTATTGGGCCTTTTTGGCCTGTGGGACCCCGGAAGCAGCAGATAGGTACCGGCAGTCCAAGCGGCATGCGGCTCGGGTGGTTGCTGAGGCAAAAACTCGGGCGTGGGAGGAGTTCGGAGAGGCCATGGAGAATGACTTCCGTACGGCTTCGAGGCGATTCTGGTCCACCATCCGGCGTCTCAGGGGGGGAAAGCGGTACGCGACCAACACCATTTATGGTGGGGATGGCGTGCTGTTGACCTCAACTCGGGATGTTGTGAGTCGGTGGGCGGAATACTTCGAAGACCTCCTCAATCCTACTGGCACGTCTTCCACTGAGGAAGCGGAGCCTGGGGACTTTGGATCGGGCTCTCCAATCTCTGGTGCGGAGGTCGCCGAGGTGGTTAAAAAGCTCCGCGGTGGCAAGGCTCCGGGGGTGGATGAGATTCGTCCTGAGTTCCTTAGGGCTCTGGATGTTGTGGGGTTGTGTTGGCTTACGCGACTCTGCAATATCGCGTGGACATCGGGGGCAGTTCCCTTGGATTGGCAGACTGGGGTGGTGGTTCCCCTATTCAAAAAGGGGGACCGTAGGGTGTGTTCCAACTATAGAGGGATCACACTCTTAAGCCTCCCTGGTAAGGTCTATTCAGGGGTTCTGGAGAGGAGGGTCCGTCGGATAGTCGAACCTCGGATTCAGGAGGAGCAGTGTGGTTTTCGTCCTGGTCGTGGAACACTAGACCAGCTCTACACCCTCAACAGGGTCCTGGAGGGTGCGTGGGAGTTTGCCCAACCAGTTTACATGTGCTTTGTAGACTTGGAAAAGGCATTCGACCGCGTCCCTCGGGGGGTTCTGTGGCGGGTACTCCGGGAGTATGGGGTACCAGGCCCATTGATATGGGCTGTTAGGTCCCTGTACGACCGGTGTCAGAGCTTGGTCCGCATCGCTGGCAGTAAGTCAGGCTCGTTTCCGGTGAGAGTTGGACTCCGCCAAGGTTGCCCTTTGTCACCGATTCTGTTTATAACTTTTATGGACAGAATTTCTAGGCGCAGCCAAGGTGTTGAGAGGATCCGTTTTGGTGGCCTTAGAATCGCTTCTCTGTTTTTTGCAGATGATGTGGTCCTATTGGCTTCATCAGCTCGTGATCTACAGCTTTCACTGGAGCGGTTTGCAGCTGAATGCGATGCGGCCGGGATGAGGATCAGTTCCTCCAAATCCGAGGCCATGGTCTTGAGCCGGAAAAGGGTAGCGTGCCCTCTCCGGGTCGGGGAGGAGGTCCTGCCCCAAGTGGAGGAGTTTAAGTATCTCGGGATCTTGTTCACGAATGAGGGAAAACTGGAGCGTGAGATCGATAGGCGGATAGGTGCAGCGTCCGCAGTGAAGCGGGCGCTGTACCGGTCTGTCGTGGTGAAGAGAGAGCTGAGTCAAAAGGCAAAGCTCTCAATTTACCGATCGATCTACGTTCCCACCCTCATCTATGGTCATGAGCTTTGGGTTATGACCGAAAGAACAAGATCTCGGATACAAGCGGCTGAAATGAGTTTTCTCCGCAGGGTGGCTGGACTCTCCCTTAGAGATAGGGTGAGAAGCTCAGTCATCCGGGAGGGACTCGGAGTAGAGCCGCTGCTTCTCCACATCGAGAGGAGCCAGTTGAGGTGGCTCGGGCATCTGGTTAGGATGCCTCCTGGACGCCTCCCTGGTGAGGTGTTCCGGGCATGTCCCACCGGGAGGAGACCCAGAGGAAGACCCAGGATACGCTGGAGGGACTATGTTTCTCGGCTGGCCTGGGAACGCCTTGGGATTCCCCCAGAGGAGCTGCTCCAAGTGGCTGGGGAGAGGGAAGTCTGGGCCTCCCTACTTAGGCTGCTACCCCCGCGACCCGACCCCGGATAAGCGGAAGAAAATGGATGGATGGATGGATGGATATTTCACTCAAGTTCTTGATCATTAAGTTGCAATATGTTTTAAATGCATAATTACTTCATAATCGCACATTCATTATGTGTAAATAAAGGTTGAATGAATGAATGAATGAATTCAGTTCATGGATTTTATTATTTTTTCTTTGTAGCATTTGTAATTCTAGTAAGAGTCCTTAAAGTAAACTGAAAATAATTAAAATAATTAATATGTAGGTTAATTGTAAAGTAATTAAAATAAATAACGTTTTATGTTTTTGATGTGATATTAAAATGTAATCATCTGAACGATAATGAGAGATTAAAGAATTTATTATTGAGTCATTCCAAGACTAGTGCAGCAACAGTGCTGGTTCAAGTCCTGGGTTGAGCTTTTAAAAATGTAGCTAACGAGGATTAAAATCATCTCTAAACTAAATTGGACTCTGTTTAAAATACAATGAAACTCAAGTCACGATTCGTCTTCATTTAAAAGGCACATGAATGAGACGTTCCAGGGTTCTGACGGGCAGTGAACGCAGCACCGCGCTGCAGTAAACAGCAGCTTCTTTACATGTTCACCGCGCTGCAGATTCACTTTGATCTCAGCCGGGTCAACCTAACGAAACGAGCGAGTCTCACCTTAATGTTGTCTATAAATCTGACTTCCACGCTGCTGGCAACTTTGCCGGGGTCCAGACAGAGAGATAGCATGTCATCCAGGGGAGCAGCCATGTTTTAGACGACCTTTGAACTCGCTTGATGACGTTTAGTCGGCACGAGACGCAACAGCGCCCTCTGCCGATGGGAGGCCGAACTGCGCCTCATTCTGCACTGACTTCACAACCACCAGGGTGTTTCAAAGCAGGTATTTAACAATATTTCATGAAGGTATGATAGGAAAATCAATGCTTTAGGGAATGTAAAGGTGCTAATAACGTTTTAAAGTTGTTATGAAAGCTTAAACTACTTTTAAATTTGCTTTGCTGCTCTGTCTGCCTGTGAAACTGCTTCTGAGCCTCTCTTGCATATCTTCCGAACAAAAAAAAAACAATGGACTTATTCGGCCAGTTGGTCCTCTTCACAATTTGATAACATTTCTTCAAAGAGAAGACAGGCTTTAGGTGAGCCGATTGCCATGTTGGCACGCACGCAGCCGGATATCTCATCGACATGAAGACGTGTCTATCTCTGCTGTCATCTGTGGATCTAAAGGACGCATATTGGATTTATGATAACTGGTTCCTGCTTTTTGGATTCAGCTGGTTGTTGGTTTTATCTAAAATTTAAGTAAGTTTGTCTGCAGCAAATTGAGACCCGATCACGCTGCTTGCCTTTGTGATGGCTTGGTTCTTGCCTGTGTACCCAGATTCAGTTGCCTTGGGCAGAATGGATCAGATCTTGGGGATTTTTACACAGGTACGTTCTATCGGTGTGTGGCCACATTATTTGGACATTTTCAGAATTTTTTTGACCAACACAGACTCAAGGCATCATTATGTTCTGTCTGTACTCAAAACAACTGTGTGTTTATCTGAATCTGGCTAACCCGGCTGACCTTCAAGGCCACCTTATCTGAATATGCTTGGAGGACATGTAATCTGATGCTCACCCTCCACCCATCAGGGAACTCCACCGTCAACCAGAGTGAACCAGCTGAATAAACATTCTGTCATCATTTCAGGACTCTTGGATCCTCATTAGCGTTGACCTTGGCCATTCCCCGACACCCTCGAGAATGTTTACGGATCTCATCGGAGGAGCTGTTGATTATTCCATCCTTATCAGAACTCTTACGGTGACCTCGAGAGTATCTATGAATATTGCTCATTGTTCTCTGTGTCTCCCCGCTCTGCAGAATGTCTACGTCATTATGTGCTTATCTGTGCGAGGTGTTTTTTAATATTTTCATTTTTTTCTCAAGCATGAAGAAAGATTTTAATAGGAATTGTTTCGCTTCCATTTCCATTTCCTAATGTGTCTAATTTCATTACTTTTTGTCTGTCTAGCAGATCTCACTTGTAAATGAGTCTTCGAGGCTCAATGTGACTTATCTGTCTAAATAAAGGTTGAATGAATGAATAAATACCCTTATGCTTATACTTTTAAATACATTCAAAACTGACCTGGTGATCAATCAGCACAAAAATGTCAGAAAAATGACATATACTATATTTTGTTATATTTGAAATACCCTCCGGATGGGGGGTGAAGCTTTTCTATAAAAAATAAACTGTCCAGATGACCTGACTGAGAATTATTGGATTTGGTACATGGATTATTGAGCATGAACTTTCTTGTCTTGTATTTGAAATAATTTTGTTTTGCCAAGCACAGTTCGCTTTGAGTGGGCAGCCGTGGTGTAGTGGTAATGGCAGTCGATCCCTGATCGAAAGGTTGGAGGTTCGAATCCCACGTCCGCCCACCATGTGTCGTTGTGTCCCTGGGCAAGACACTTAACCCCGAGTTGCTCCCGGTAGGTCTGGATGGCGCCTTGCAAGGCAGGCTACCACTACCGGTGTATGAATGTCTGAATGAATGGGTGGATGGTTGGTATTGTAAAGCGCTTTGGGGCTCCTCACAGGGGGCTAGAAAGCGCTATATAAATAAGCTCCATTACCATTTACCATGAATGACACAATAAACTCCTGAAGAGAAAATTTGTAATTATTTTAACATACATTATTAAATCAACAAATCCCTTTTAAATTTAAATTATTTTTAAGTAGCAAAAGAAAGAAAAAACACATTTTGACCAGGCAGATGAAGCAAAAAGTGGCAGAACTCAGCATTTAATGGAGATTGTTTTTCACTGCTTGTCTAGTAAACATTTAATAAACTTGTACAAATCATTTTAAACAATCACATTTCTTCTTATATATATTAAAGTTTAATTAATGTACAAAAGAAGCACCATCTGAGCTCTAGTGGTTTTAGTACAGTCAGTTGTGCAGGAAAACGTCCTTAATATAGTCAAGATGTAAAGGTAATACCAAGTTAGTTACTGTATTCTGTATGACATTATGTAGGTTCAGAAAGCTGGTGTGTGATCAGCTGCCATCTTATGTACATTAGTGTATCTGCTGCAGTGCAGGGCTGATGCTGACAGACAGGAGGCAGTTTATTTCTTAAATTCACTTTTGCAGAAACTGGAAATAAAAAAACTGATTGCATGGCATGCAATCTGGGACAGCGGACTTCAAATAAATGGTAATGAACGAGGCTAAACTAAATACTAAAAAGCCACTTATTTAAATAGTAACTATTCCTTTTAAAGCTGAATTAAAAGCAACATATGAATTCCTGTTTTGCATCACCTCATATGCCATTCATTTCTTTGATTTTCAGTATAGCTCACACATGGCTTTTTCTCATTCTTAAGCTTGAACATCCTCTATTCTTTTCTTCACCTCCTCTAAGACACGTAGCAGAATAGAACCAGTGCGGGTAGGAAAAACAAAGAACTCCATCTCATAAAAGCTGAAAATCAGTTAGAGGTAACATAAAACAACTGTCTACAGTATTGTGATATTACTGATTCTATGTATAGTTAGCATACTTGTGACAGTTTATATATTTAATATAAAAAATAAATCCACAAATTATGGCTGTGCATTCTTGGATGTAGACTCTTCTCTTACCTGCATTCATATCTGTCTTAAATTAGAAGACTGATCCACGTTAGGCTTAATAGAATTTGTTACTGAAGTGCTGCATAAATGCAATATTTATCTTTATTCTGCAGCTCTTCTATGTTCAGAAACCTTTTTTATATCTCACTGCTTCTGTTATTTTGTTTGCTTTTCAGCTCCCAGCTTTGACTATTTTCTTTCACAAGCAGCTTGAATAAATTTAACTGTACATAAACCCACAACACCAAGTGTGAGGAAGTCTGTCTGCAGCCTTAAGAAAGATCTAGCAGCAGGTTTCTGATTTCTTTCAGAGGGTGGTAACTGAAATGCGGAGACTGAATCAACAAAACAAGACTAAAAAACTAGCAATGCTCCACGTAGTTTCGATATGAAAATAAAACTGTCAAATCTTCACCGACCTGTTCATACTGTGGTGTGTTTACAGCGCATAACCACCAAGTAGATAGATAGATATAGATTTATTTGTCCCCGTAGGGAAATTAATTTAGTAGAAGGAAATATGAATAATTAGTAGGGCTGAACAATTAATTGCATTTGCAATAATATCGCAATATGATGAAAGGAGATTTTATAATAGCAAAAGCTGTGATTTGACTGGTCACGTGATCTGGTTACGTGACATGTGAGTGAGTGGAGGAAAGCGGAGCAAGGAGCAGAAGTCAACACTTTGCTTTAACCAGCTCTCTGCCTCTATGCTTTGCCACCTGCAAGCGCTCTTGGCCACGCCCACTTTTATGTTCTACACAGAGATCAGCTGATCAGCTGCAGAAGGAAGCTTATCCTTTCGTGTGGGCTGCACAAAGGTGCAGGAGGTGCTAAACGTTTTAAAAATAATTAATTTAAAATAAAAATTCCATGCCGATCGTGCGGCTCATCCATCAATCAGCCAATTGTGTGTCATGTCCAGTCTTATTTTGAAAAACCGCGGTACAGCGAGTCCGCGATGAACGAACCGTGAAGTAGCGAGGGGCTACTGTTCTCCGTATGAAGATCGTTCAAGACGGCACACGGAAATAACTCGAGCGATAACGGAGTTTATAGCGAAAGAAACAATGCTGATTAACATAGTGACCAAGCTTGAGTTTACTGCTTTTTTAAGCACAATGGATAAACGGTACGGAATGCCCTTGCGCACACATTTTAGCCAAGTTGCTATCCCAGAGCTATACGATACAGATTGATTTATTGCTTGTGTTCATTGAAAAATGCATGAGAAGACGACATTGAAAAACGATCGCATATTAAATTGCAATTTTGAGGTAAAAAAAATCACAATTAGAATATATTCCAAAATCATTCAGCCCTAATAATTACCGGTAGCTTAAAAAACATCACGAACCTCTGTATTTGTCTGAAAAAGTTGAGCTGCACAAACTGCTGCTGTAGACTGAATCTACATTAAGTGTGAGGAACAGTATATTGTACAATAGAAAATATATTAATGCTAAAAACTAATTTTGAGTTAAGAGATTGTTCCATTATACAAAGTGCATGCAACAAGAAAAATAAAGTCTCTTGCCTTTTTGGGCCCTTTAAAAACATTAAGTTGATACAAGCTGTGCTCCTGAGAACAGTAAAAAAACAAAAAAAAAAAAACAAGCTTAGTAACACCGGAACTCTACGGTGAACAATTATGCAGCAGATTGTTCCCAAAGTCTGCAATCGGTTCTCGATGACAGTTCCTCAGAATTCAGCCTGGGTTCTGTTTGTGCACCCCGTCCTCTCTCACATCACGCCATCCATCATAAACCCTTGTTGTAGGTCACCAGTTTGCAATCCGTTGCCATGGCGATCTCAGGCTCAAGGTGAGACACCTCAATCTGCCAAAGATTAAAACAAAGGGGGGGAAACTAAACATGATGCTGAAAATAAAAAGTCGGCGTTACATTTTTGTGTTTAGCCTTGAAAGTACAGTATTTTAATTAAACAAGAGAAGATGGGCAGAATAGGCCCGGGCTGTGGGTGCTCACTGGGGGAGATGTAATTTGAATTCCTCCACAGCTGCTCCCAGAGCCATCTGGCCTTGAGATCAGCGGTTCATCTGATAGTATGTTTATGTTTATTGAATTTGTTCATTTTTTTTTTACAAAAGAAACAATACAAGACAATCCCATAAATGATAATGTACAAAATATAAAAAAATGAAAGGTAGCAGAAAGAAGAATAAATCTTATTATATCTGCCCCTTTTTTCCAACAATCAGATTAAACAATAATAATCTTCAACCAACAGTACAAAATGACTAACTCTTTCTAATTTTCTAACTAATACAATACACATTACGCTATTTCATATATATTTTTTAACACATTCGTTTTGATCATTTTCTTAAATGTAAACATTGACTTGGCATTTTTAACTACATTCTCCAAGCCATTCCATAATCTAATTCCCTGGATTGAGGTAGAACGTCCCTTCAAACTAGTTCTGAATTGTGGTTTTACAAACATCTCTGTCCCCTTAAGATTATAACAACTTTGTCTTTTAACAAAATGCATTTGGATATTTAAAGGTAATGCATTATTTTGAGCCCTATACATAACTGATAAAATATTATAGTCTACCAAATCATGGAACTTCAATAACTTCAGTTGATAAAATAATGTACTTGATGGATGACGGTAATGTTTTCTAGTGATAATTCTTACAGCTCTTTTCTGTAATACAAAAATAGGCTTTGTGATTGTTTTACACGCCTTAAAGTGTATAAAGTGTACCTGAGACATCTGGGGGAACAGGCTGATGGCCACGGGCAGCGACAGCCCGAACGTCATCAGGCAAACGAGGCTGTGGATGGGCAGGCGAAGTCTGCGGTTTCGCTGCAGGAATCTCAGCCTGCACGAGTCGACACACAGGAAAGAGAACGTGAGGCTGCGGCGTGAATTGATCCTGCTACGCCTGGAGTTATTTTTGGACCATGTGCAGATTTGGGGGAGGCTGTTTTGCTCAGTCAAAGAGTGGGAAATTGTGCCTGCGTGAAGTTAACGAATCAGATATTAAAAAAAAAAAAAAGAAAAATTGTGCATTCTTTATTTTGAGCAATTCATGTGTCTTTAGACAAAAAGCAAATCTAAAAATGGTATTGTTGAATGTCTTGTAAATGTAGTTTTCGCTGAACATCTCTGGCACAACATTTTCTGAGTTTAACTAAAAGTTTTGAATCACTTTTATTCAAAAAAACATTCAATAGAAAAACAACTGGACTTTATTTATAACAGAAGATGTTTCGCTCTTCATCCGAGGAGCTTTCTCAAATTTAAAGAGTGTGGGGTTCAGGTTTTAAAGGCTGAGATAAGATACACACATACTCATGTAGAGTGACAAATCACACCTCACACCTTAACAGTAGGGGTTTCTTTGTTAGTATTCACAGATGAGGCTACTCTGTTTCCATCAGGTGTGAAAATCGTCTGGGAATCAGTCCTAAAGCTGCATTATACGTTTTTGAAAGTTGGAATCTGAGACCTCCTCCCCTGTTCATTCATTCAACCTTTATTTAGACAGATAAGTCACATTGAGCCTCGAAGACTCATTTACAAGTGAGATTTGCTTAGACAAACAAAAAGTAATGCAATTAGACACATTAGGAAATGAAGGCAAAAAAATTCCTATTAAAATCTTTCTTCGATCATGCCTGAGGAAAAAAGTATAATATTAAAAAACACCTCGCACAGATAAGCACATAGTGACATAGACATTCTGGAGATGGTGGGAGACACAGAGAACAATGAGCAATGTTTATATGTGCTCTCGAGGTCACTGTAAATAAGAGTTCTGATAAGGATGGAATAATCATCAGCTCCCTCCGATGAGATCCATAAACATTCTCGAGGATGTTAAGGGAAGGCTTCTCCCTCTTAATATAAACTGCTTCCTTCAGCCCCCTCTTAAACCACCTGTGTTCACGGTCCAAAATGTGCACATTCTGGTCCTCAAATGAGTGTCCCTCGTCCATGAGATGGAGGTGAACAGCTGCGTTTTGTCCAGAGGAGGTGGCTCTCCTGTGTTGGGACATTCGTCTGTGAAGAAGCTGTTTAGTTTCCCCAATGTAGAGGTCTGGACAGTCTTCGCTGCACTGGACCGCATAAACTACACCACTCTGTTTGTGTGTGGGTGTTTTGTCCTTAGGGTGCACCAGCCTCTGTCTGAGAGTCCTGCTGGGTTTGAAATGTACTGGGATGTTGTGTTTGTTGAAAATCCTTCTGAAATTCTCTGAAACTCCAGCCACATAAGGGATGACAATGTTTTTTTGTCTGTTCTCCTTTTTCTGTTCATTAGTGTGTTTTGTAGATTTCCTCGCTGACTTGACACAAGCCCAGTTAGGATATCCACATGTTTGGCTCGATTGTTTGATGTGTTTCTGTTCCTTTTCCTTCCCTCCTGTCTTTGTGGGGATGTGTTCAACCCGATGCTGTAAAGTTCTGATGACTGAGAGTTTGTGTTCCAGTGGATAGTGACAGTCAAACAGAAGGTACTGGTCTGTGTGGGTTAGTTTTCTGTAAACTTCAATATTAAGACTGTCCTCTCTTTCCATGTGAACCAAACAGTCCAAAAAAGGCAGCTTGTTGTCGTTTGCAACCTCTCTGGTGAACTTGATGTTGTTGTCAACCGAGTTAATGTGTCTGGTGAACGCTTCCACTTCCTTGGCTTGGATTTTGACCCAGGTATCATCGACATATCAGAACCAATGGCTTGGAGTTGTCCCCTCATAGGAGTTTAGGGCTCTCTGTTCCACTTCCTCCATGTAGAGGTTTGCAACAATGGGTGACACTGGAGATCCCATGGCACAGCTGTGCTTCTGTCTATAAAAACTGTCATTGAACTTGAAATAAGTGGTGGAGAGGCAGAGATCCAGCAGGGTGCAGATCTGGTCTGGGGTGAAGTTGGTCCTGTTGGTCCTTGTGTTGTATAAGTCGTTTTTTGGACGGTTTCTACTGCCTCAGAAATGCAAGTGACAAGAGAAGTCACATCATAAGATACAAGGGTTTCTCCTGGGGCTAGCTACAATTGTTGAACTTTGTTGGCAAAATCAATAGAGTTCTTTATTTGATGAGGTGTGTTTCTAACCAGAGGAGCTAAAATACCAGCCAGATGTTTAGCAACATTGTATGTCACCGAGTTCATGCTGCTGACAATGGGTCTGAGAGGTGTATCTTCTTTGTGTATTTTTGGAAGTCTATAAAGACAGGGAGTTTCTTGTATTGAATGTTTTTTTTGAAATTATAATGTCCTGGATGACTGAGAATCTTCACCAGCAGAATCCCTTTTAAGAAAACATATATCTTGCCTTTGCAACAAAATACAATATAATAAGATAATTATTATCAGAGCAATGAATACAAATTGTAACTATCTAGAACAGTGATCACAAGGATTGGGGAGCAAAAGATGAATTACCTGTAGTACAGCCAAACCTGAATTTTCTTAGATCTTAGTTGATATTATCATTATTTTTAATTGATTTTATTATTGATTTTTGTTGTTTTATCATTGATTTTATTTGATTTTATCACTTGTTTTTATTTGGTCTTTGATTTTAGTTGCACTTTGTAGCACTTTGAGATTTTTGTTAATGAAAAGTGCGTTATAAATTAAATTCATTATTATTATTATTATTTTCTTCTATAATTTAACTTTCTTGTTGGCGCTATATAAATAAACTGAATTGAATGATTAATGAACAAAATCAGCAATGATTCTTCAAAATGACCTAAAAACATCTTTGCATATTTTTGCACAAACCTCTCAATGTAGGACATGATGATGGGGGGCAGGACAAAGATCGGCATTGGAAGGACCACACGCGTGAAGGCCGTCTCCATAATTGCCTGAAAATAAAGATGACAAGATTGTGCACAGATGACTTCAAATATGGCACCTAGTTGTTTTCATGATATCTGCTGCTGAGAGGCAAGAGTGAAGCTGGAAATGCACCCATTAGCCACCAAGACATTTAAAATTCCTTCAATGAAGGAACAAATAAGAAACCCCTCACGTGTCTTGCAGCAATTTTGGAGGATCCCACCACGTTGCCATTTCTGTCCAGCACATCAATACCTTCAGACAGCTCGTTGTGTCTCATCAGAACCACGTTGCAGATGTTTGCGCTCGCTAAAGATGACAGGAGCACCGTAGTGATTAATCAGCTGGTGTGATATTAAAACAACAAGATGGGGGATTTTATTTTAATTCCCTTGAAAATATATTGGTAAAATTGATAAAACCTATCAGCATCAATAAGAGATTGTTACTCATAATAATACATATTTATATGTTCCCGTTGTACCTTGGAGGGTTCGGTTCAGTTAATTTTCAGTACAAAAAAAAGACAAAATAAAGACTTGTAAAATGTTTATTTTGAAAATGTGTCACGTAAACAATACGTTTGTGTAAAAATAAATAAAAGCAACCCATTTGGATGATATTTTAAATAAACGGCATTCTTTACAATAAATAAATTATACTAACAATAATAAAAATCTTAAGAAATACAATAACAGTCAGAACCAGAACAATAAGCAGCAACAGACTGTTTACAATCTAACTAATCAAATTTAAAGGTTTTGTCCAAAAAGACCAACTTGTCCACATTTTCTGCTAAAAGCACAGATCTAGTTGCAGGGAATATCTCCAGAGGTGGAGAAACTCATCTCAATAACAACAGTAGCAGCAGTGTGGCTGTATTTGTTCTCATTACTCACAACCTCTTCTTGGACCTGCTCCCCCAGGTGGGACAGGTCCCTGGAAAAGTTCAGAGTTCAGTCATCACAGACTTCTTAGCTGCAGGTGATCTGGTGGATTTCCCTCAAGAGGAAGAAGTCAGCTGCTATCTCTGTCCCAGACTGGAAATAAACACAAAGAGGTAAAACAAAAATGAGTTAATAAGATTATAATTTTAAATTAAAAAATGTATTTTATTAGATAATAATAAAACAATTAGATAATAATAAAACAACAATACCTCTTCTTGAACGGTTGAGGTGGTTAAATCTCTCGGTCCTCATCATCATCATCATGATGACAGGGCTTTCTCAGTTGCAGGTCCAAGACTGTGGAATGAGTTGCCACTGAGTGTCAGGCAGGCTCCCACTCTCAGTCTTTAAAGATCCACTGACGTGATTTTTCTACTATTCATCAAATTGCTCAAAATATATATATTTTATCATTTAAATATGTTAGTTTTTGCAAACAAAATGATAAATCACTTTAATTTTGCTTTAAAAGTGATTTTGAATTTCTGATGTTTTGATTTCAAAATCCGTTTACACCCGAACGCACCATCTGTGATGTAGAGTGCAGAGTTGAGGCAGAGCTCTGGGCATGTCACGGTGTGCGCAGCTCGACATGAAGGTAAGTCCATATCTGTCAAGTCTCCCGTTTTGGCCGGGAAACTACCGTATTTTACCCCTCTTTCCCGTCGTGATCCCGAATTATTATTTTCCCGGAAATCTCCCGTATTATAATATTATTTAAAAAAAAAAAAAAACATTCCGGTGCCTCTGTCACTAGCCTCGCGAGAACTGCCACCTGCAGTCGCCTCGGTGGCAGTTCTCGCGATGTTACTGCCGGCGCGGTCGAGAACAAACCCGGAAAAACAGAGAGATGGATGTAACGAGAATTAACGAGAGAGGACGCGTCCCTGCCAAAAAAGTTAAGACTTCGTGTAAATATGTTGAAAAATGGGACAGCGAATTTACTTTCCTAAAGTTTATTACGCGTTTTTTAAGATTTGTAACCGCGACTTTAGTGTCTCTCTCTCATGGGGGAAGGAATGATGTCCGTCAGCATGAAAAATCCGTCAAGCACAAAGGTAAGCCTGTCAGATTGTGATCACATAACTGGTTTGAAAGAGGCTGATAGGTAGTTATTTTAGATTTCTTGTAAACCTGTCTTAAAATGTAAGGGGTTCTGGACTAGTGCAGGGGTCTGCAACCTGCGGCTCTGGAGCCACATGCGGCTCTTTGGTCCCTCAGCAGTGGCTCTTCCAAGCTTTGATCAAAACTAACTTTAAACTGAATTTTATTTGTTCTTATAACAACAAAAAGGGCTAGTTTTAGCAGTTTTTCCTGTCATTTCCTTTGCAAATGTGTGAATACTAGAACTAATAGAAGGAGTAAAACATAAGTTAACTTTATTTATTCGAAGTAGGATATTTAATTTTTCCACAATTAAAATAATTTACCTAGACCTGCATAGTTCATTATTTTATTTTTTAATTGGGAAAGATCACATTATTTTTCCTTCTTTATGATAATCTGGTCTTTTTTAGTCTAAAATATAAAAATATCAACAAATCATTAAAATCCTTTAGTTACATCTGGGTGACACTATATGTGTTTAAGGACACAATATACTATCTCCCTCATGTTTCTTACAGTGGGATACACCAACATGAGTGGGATACACCAACATGAGTGGGATACACCAACATGAGTGGGATACACCAACACGAGTGGGATACACCAACACGAGTGGGATACACCACGAGTGGGATCCGCCAACACGAGTGGGATACACCAACACGAGTGGGACACACCAACACGAGTGGGACACACCAACACGAGTGGGATACACCAACACGAGTGGGATACACCAACACGAGTGGGATACACTACGAGTGGGATGTACCAACAAGAATGGGATACACCAAAATAAGTGGGATACACCAACATGAGTGGGATACACCAACATGAGTGGGATACACCAACATACATCAACATGAGTGGGATACACCCAAATGAATGGGATACACCAACATGAGTGGGATACACNTTCAAACAATATATTTTTAACATATTTCTTCACTCTGTCACTATCTACTGACAAACTGATGTTAGACAAAGTAATCTCTGAAAAAAACTATAGTCCCCTTGCTTCTCTATCAGCATTTATAAAAACACTAAAAACACAGAGTGACCAGGACAATGACAGCCAATAAAAACAGAGTTTGTAACCAGCCAATTAAAAACAGAGCTTGAATTTGAATCAGCCAATAAAAACAGAGCTTGAATTTGAATCAGCCAATAAAAACAGAGCTTGAATTTGAATCTCAGCAGAGCCTCCCCCTCAGAGCCATATATGGCTCTGAGGGGGAGGGATCAGAATGCTTTGCCTGTTGAAATTTTTTCCAAGTTCTGCACTCTACAGACTACATTACAATCTTACATACCCCAGCTTAAAGGTTAATGTATCAACTAGGGATGTAACGGTACGCTAAAATCACATTTCGGTTCGGTTCAATTACAAGGAGGGTTTGGTTCGGTTAATTTTCGGTACAAAAAAAAAGACAAAATAAAGACTTATAACATGTTTACAGGTATTTTGAAAATGTGTCAAGTAAACAATACGTTTGTGTAAAAATAAATAAAAGCAACCCATTTGGATGATACTGTATTTTAAATAAACAGCATTCTTTACAATAAATAAACTATACTAACAATAATAAAAATCTTAATAAATACAATAACAGTCAGAACCAGAACAATAAGCAGCAACAGACTGTTTACAGTCTAACTGCCGGTAATCAAATTTAAAGGTTTTGTCCAAAAAGACCAACTTGTCCACATTTTCTGTCAAAAGCACAGATCTAGTTGCAGTGAATATCTCCAATGGTGGAGAACATCATCTCAATAACAACAGTAGCAGCAGTGTGGCTGTATTTTCCTCATTACTCACAAGCTCTTCTTGGACCTGCTCCTCCAGGTGGAACAGGTGCCTGGAAAAGTTCAGAGTTCAGTCATAACACACAGGTGCCTGGAAAAGTTCAGAGTTCAGTCATCACACACTTCTTAGCTGCAGTTGATCTGGTGGATTTCCCTGAAGAGAAATAAGTCAGCTGCTACCTCTGTCCCAGACTGGAAATAAACACAAAGAGGTAAATAAAAAAACGAGTTAATAAGATTATAATTTTAAATTAAAAAAGTTAAATACATAATAATAATAAAACAACAATATCAATAATATTGAGGTGGTTAAATCTCTCGGCCATCATCATCATCATGGCAAGGCTTTAATTTGGTCCAGGACTTGTTGACAATATCAGTTTTAACTTTTTCATAAAGTGCTGAACTTTTTGGCTGAAGTGTTGACCTGATGGATGTCGTAACGGGGCTCAGGGTTAGCACATCAACAACATTTGGATGTGGATCCAGAGCTTATAAACTTACTACAGCTTGTGTTATTGATCTGGACCGCTCTGAATTACCTGATGAAGGCTGTTACGTTCACATTCAGATGACGTCGTTTCAAGTCCGTTAACAAGTTAGACGTGTTGCTGCAGCAGATCCAATCTTTGTGAAACAACATCCACACACAGCTTTGGATTTACACTTGTCTTTTTACAAGAAAGCCATAACGTTCCCAAACATGAGACCGGCCGCAACGAGAAGCTAGGCTGCTAATGCTACACACGCTGCCAGATAATAGCGCCGTGCTGAAACTCGCCTAGGAATTTTAGTTCCGTGGCGCATATATTTTCCCGTTAATAAAGTTTAATAAGTGAAAAAATAACCGAAACGTACGCAGGTGGACCGAACCGAACGTGCCGTACCGAAACGGTTCGGTACAGCACGTGTACCGTTACATCCCTAGTATCAACTGATGTGGAGCTGGCTGTTGTTGTTTTCTTCTGTGTCAAGTACCTGTTCACAATCAAACTAGTTTCCTGACTGAAGTCACATCAGTGGAACTAGTGTCATTACAGAGATAGTGGCGCATGCTGACCCAAGTGATATCAGAAACCGAGCAAGGCAGTGAAAGGACGAGATGCACAACCAAGCCCATTTGTCTGTTATCACTGTCTTTGTGTTTCAGGGGCTCCTAGGGAAAACTAGCAGACAAGAGGAAGACTTCACCTTTTTTCTCTCAGACACTTCTCCACCCCATCTTTCCTAGCACTTTCCCTTCCACCCTCCCCACACCCCCACATACACCCCAAACATTTTTAATTATATCTTCTACCAAGTAGTGCGGCTCAGTAACCAAGAAGCTGACATTGATGCATGTGCTGATAAATCCACAAACACTGGAAACAAGATTAACAAAGATTTTGAGGAAAGGGTGACAGCTAATTTTGCGCAGTGGTTGGTGCCTCATTCAAGACTGATGTTTTTGATAGAGCAAGCAAGCCACGCCTGAGAATTCGTGTTTCATACAGGGGAGGGGTACTGAAAGACATCACAACAAGACTTGCAGCATTTTCACTTTTTAAATGTACTTTTTCACATGTTTCTCCATCAGTTTGGTTGTCTTTTTTAATCCTTTACTACTCAGCGTTTTAGCTCAGCCTAAACTTTACCTGACATATTTAAACTCAACTCAGTTCTTTTTAATTTATTTTCTTTTTGTCCATGCATGATATGACTCATATTTTAAAATAAACCAATATGTAAAATCTTGACATAATTATAACTAGACATTATGTCCAGGGAACATCAAGAGAGAAAGTGTTCAAACATATTTGTGTTGGTTAGCTCATTCTTTTGCGTTTGTACCAGGCTAATCAAGACGATCTAATCAACAGTTTTTTCTTGTGGAGTTGGTGACAGTCGTCTCCAGACCCATGGCCCCCTCTCTGGACTGACTCTCAACCTACTGAGACACTGATACATGCTTCTCTGAGAGAGATATCGGTCTGCTTCATCACCCATACCTACGCACACACACATGCAGTCACTACGAAGGAGAATGAGATAGCAATCATACCTCTACAGCTGATTTCCTATTTTCTCATCTAAGGGTCTATCCTAACCCCACCTCCTTCTGTTGTCTTTCTTCTTACTCTAACTAATTTCAATTATATACAGTACAAAAATCCTGCACATTTCTTTTGATCTTGTTTCATGCTTCTTCCATCCCTTTTCTTTCCTCCTACCTTTCTCTTTCTCTTCTCCAGAGCATGTGATGTCGCCCTTCTCTGAATCGCTTCCCCTGTCTTCATCTGTAGGCAGCTGACAGCTTCTTTTTTTTCTTTGTCAATTTCTCCTTCTCTGTCCCTGTGTCTCTTTAGCTCTCTTTTTCATCTGTCTCCCCCCCACCCTCTCCATCTGCTTTCACTTTTGTTTCCCTGGCCCCTCTTCCATCCCAACTTAAAAATGAGGAATGCGGTGTGACCCTGACCTCCATCGGCCCTGCAGCCACCTTCGACCCCTCCAGGTGACCTCCTGTCCCTGTTTTGACAGCTTGATTAATTACCTAGTGTTATGATTTATGAGAAAAGCTGTATGTAAAAATAATAGACAACAGGTGGTCTTTTAAAAAAGTGCTATATTTGAAAGGGGTTCTAGCGAGGGCCGTGGTGCCAGTGGGGTCGAGGGTGCATGTGTGTGAGAAAGAGCCGGGGATAAAGATGAGTACTTTTTCTGTGGTTAATTGCTTTCAACCATTTTGATGGCTACATTGGGTTAATAAGAAAATGTCAGTTGCTCCATGCATGGTTTCCTCAGTTGCCAAAACATGGAGTCCACCTTGTGCATTAGGCTGCATTGGTGAAAGGCTGAGGAGGATTACAACATGCAACTCCATGTGTGTGCTGTGAAGCATGAACCCAAGCATGTGGTAATGACACAATGGAAAATGTGGTTGAACACAGACGAACACACACCCATACGCACACACGCACGTGCGCAGTTATGCTATATGCTCTGCCACTTCTTCTCTAGGTTGCACGCTGTGAAAATAAGCAGAGTAAATGGCAGAACAGACCAGCCATACTGTTTACCCTTCACACTTCAAACACAGCTTGTGATTGGCTGTAGCGACCTCCCCTGACTTACAGACCTGTGGTGCACATCCACTTATTGAGAGAGGTCAAACTTTTGGACACTTGTGTGTGTGCATGTGTTAACATGGTTGTGGCACTGTGTTGTCTGCACGTTTGTCATTAATTGTTTCACCATACACTAAATATCTATAGGTAGAAATACATTGTTCACATATCTTTATAAATTTTATCATCTGACAGATTACGCTTCATGTGCCCTTCAAAGTAACAGCCATGCAGGCAGCATCAGTAGGACCACCAGCTCTTTCTCTGACTTTCTCTTCAAGGTCACAATAACAGGGCAGAGGTGAAGAGACCTCCCTTTGACCTTTTGTTCAGTACTTCAGTGAGCTTGTGATGTTTAGTAGGATTTATATTCTTGGTGTAACTAAATTGTACCATTGCTCCTATAATGCAGATTATTCATAGATAATGTCACTGTGACTCATTTATTCATGAAATGTATATTTCTAATTTAACAATGAATATGCACACAAGTGTTTCTGTGTGTTTTCTCACATTGAAGTTCATGTGCTTCAGTCTGTGTACATACAGTATATGTGTGTGCACGTGTTTAAAATGTGGAGATGCATCTTGCCGTTGACCCCTCCTCATCCTAGACTGTATACGACCAATCATCTCACACCCAACCTGCACTCGTGTGATTATGTGCACACTAACTACTACTTGTCCAGATGTCAAAGTGGATATATTTGATGGCCATCTTTAAAAACTCACAGTGACGTTTTTTTTTTCTTCAATCAAACTGAGTGACTCATCCACTTCTCAGAGCTAATTAGTAAAGTTTGTTAGTATTGTTATCTGAAATGAATGTCATTGCAGAATCCATCTATTTAGTCTAGTACTTAGTACTTTTAGTACTTTTTACATCATCTTACTTTATCATTTTTTCTTCACTTATTAAAAATATCCATTTCATTGTATTTTGTTTTATTTTGTCTTCTTTGCATCAGTACTAAAAGCCCTTCAGGACAGAGTTGCGTCAGGGACACCTCTCTTCCTGTCTTTCCTCCTTTTGTAGCCTCCTGCCTTACCCTCCCTGCTCACTTCTTCCCCTGATTTATACATTAAATAGTTATGTGAGAGAATAGGGAGGCACCTATCATTCCATGATCTATATCTCTCTGTGCCTCCATTAAAAATACATGTGTATGCTTAGGGGAGGCAATATAGAATATATAAATCAAAATGGGAACGGCATCATTGTAAGCCTGCTGTATTTATTTCCCCATAGTTTTCTCTCTGCGGGCCGCAGGCTCTTCTACTGTATTTCCTTTCTTGTGGCAAGCAGATGTTTGATGCTCTAATATTAGGGTATTCTGGAAAACAAAGTTCACTATTTGTCCAGTTTATTTGATAATCTGCTGACACAGACGTAGAAATCAAAGCAGGATCATTTTAATTCTAGTTGTTGTTTTTTTTTTAAGTTTGTGAAACTGAAGTTATTTTTAATGACAGACTTGGGTCTTTTTTTTTTTTTAAATCACAGATAAGTGACTTTGCAGCTTAGCCAAGCTCAAAAATCTGTGTGAATTTACATTCACAGTTGTAATGCTTCTCTGTAAGAAAAAAAAAAAAAAGAACAAATTTGACAAATGAGTTTTGTAACATTTACTTGCACAATCGATAGCTCTGACAATTTCCACCTGGACGGTGATTAATGCTACATCCACCCCCAGTCTAGCAGCCTCACCCCCAGCTCTACACCTCCCTCTGTGCACGCCGCGCTGAGAGCAGATGAAGCCGGCCTCCGAACTCCGTGTTTCATTGTGTGTGCTCGTAAATGCAGCAATGGCACTCCAGACATTCGGAAGCTTGATAAACCACGGAGTATGGATGGAACGTGCCTGAGCAAATGCACAGACATTAAGAGTGGAAAACAACTTGCTCGTAAACTGGCCTCGGCATTTGACTGTTACTCAACAACTTCTGTACGAACGTTTTTTATGTCTTCCTTTTTCTCAACTGTGCTGAAAATAGGTTGTGAGGAGTGAGATAGGATGAGAGAAACAAAGTGAAACGGAGAGAAAGAAATGTAAATATAAGCTTGAAACAAAGCTGAGGCATGAAGGATCAGACGCTGTACAATTCTTTCTACCTTCTCCACCCTACACTGCTCGACTTTGAACTAATTTATAAATATTCAACTCCACATATACACTATCCAAATGAGCCTATGCATCCAAGCCAAGGTTAAAAACTCTACTTTTTGTTGCAAACTCATTGATTTGACTCACTCAAACGGTTAGTTTCTTATCTGACCTGAACTATTTGCACTCATTAAACTCATGAAAAATATAATTGTTACTCCAGATGTATTTTACTTTGACCAAATTAGCTTATAAGTTAAACTGAACAACAAAGAGAGTCTTTGATGTTGAGAAATCTAACGATATGTGCATTGTTTATTGGAGAAACACATGCACTAAGAAATTAACTTTGTATCTTTAATTCTACTTTACTATAATGTGTAAAAAAAATTGGGGAGCCTGTAAATGTATGTTGTTTTCTGCTGTAAAGTCATATTTAGTAACATTTAAACGTTCTCTTTAAGTCTTAGCTTGTCCCTGAAGCGGTAACTCTGTATCAAGAGGGTGATTGATTTTGGCTGACAGGCTGATGACAATCCTGTCTCATCCCTTCTCACATCACCTCTAAGATACACTCGTTGTTGTTGTTGTTTTTATAACCCCGATCGTACAGTAAGTCTTCTCCCACCTCACTGGTCTCCTTTTAACACAACCGTGTGTTTTGTGGATATGGGGGGTCTCCAACTGGTGCTTTGTGAAAATAAATAAGAGAAGGGCCACCGTGACTTAATCTGACAGTACTGTGCGAAGTGTGTGGTATCTCGGCCTCAGGGAGACGGGCGTGAAAAAAAGTGAGATTGAGAAAAGAAGGGAATCCAGTGGATAAAGAGGCCCTGCATGCAAAGTTAGCTCACATAGAGGCTTGGACAGACAAGGTCACATGGAGCAGGGTGGCCCTGACTGTAAAGGAAAGACAGCAGAACGTTTGCTTGGTATTATTATATTTAACCATTCCTCATTTAAAAATATATATATCTTCAATTTACATATGTATTTAGTCTTCCTTTTGCATGTAAACACTTGTTACTTGTATGTTGTGTATTTTCATCTACTATATGAACTATGATACCAATGTTCTTTTTTATTTTTCTTCGTAGTCTTATCAATTATCCATTGTACTTTGTTCATAACTAACACCAGAATGGCCAGAAAGTATATGCTTTCCTGTCATCTCCCTTCTACTAGGAGTACTGCTCGTCAGTGAAGACTTTTCATAAATCGGGAGCTTTATTTTCTTTAAACGTGGTAGTATAAGTTGTGAGAAAAGTGAACATTGCTAACCCTGATCTTAACTATCTCTTAATACGAAACAAAAAGGACAGGCTGCCTGCAATCGAGTTTAAAACATACATACAGTATAATGTCATGTGGATTATTAAAATGGCTTACAACAGGGACGGGAAGTCTGAGATTGTCATCATTGTATGTTCCCATACAATGGCGAAATTGGTTCTCAGCATTTAACCCATCACACCTGAGGTGCACTCAGGTGGAGCAGTGGGCAGCTATGTAAGCATCTGGGGAATAGAATAGTACTGGGAGGAAAAAACAAGTTATCTGGTCTCATTCAGCTAACAATACACATACAACACATACAGCCTCCAATTCACCTAACCATGCTGTCCACTTTCCTCACTTCATGCACCCATGACCGCTATCAGCCATGCTTTGTACCTGTCAAGTGATGTCCTTTTCCTTGTGCCCAGATCCCTGCCTCGCTACATGAGAGCTCTCACATCAAAGCGTCGTGGAGCTCCACACGCACAGATGAAACACCCTCTCACTCCAGCCGCTTTTGTCCCCGCTCCTGCACATTAGACACATTTCATTTCATTACAACACTGGAAAAATAGAGACGCTGCTGTCTTAAAGGAACATCTTATTTACTTTCGCTCATAGTTGTGCACTCATCCAGATGTGGACAAATAGATGTGCACAGACAAACGCATACACATAATGTGAATTCACTGTTGTTGTTGTTTTTTTTAAATAAAAACATTTTAGTAAGCAACAATTGTATTTTATCATAGTCAACATTAGTGTCATCACAGTAATGTTTTGCAGCTCAGTGTGGTTTTTGTTCTGTAACAACAAATCACTCAACTGAATATGACCATTTATTAAATATATTGGTTGTTTTTCTTTAATGATTTGGAGGTGGTGAGGATTATTTTCATTTTTAATCAACGTTCCAGTTCAGTGTTGTGAGATCAAACTTTATTTTTATTTTTATGACTATGCAAGCTCTGGTTTCTGTAGCAGCAGCACTCTTTGTTGTGGTATCTGATGTGGGACAAGATGACAAAGGAAAGCTAAGGAGCATCCCGATCAGGGTGGTGAGGGTTGGGGTGTCCCCCCTTAGAGGAGCTTGGGTGACCCTCTTGACCGCTGGCCCCGGGGCAGGAACTCAGTGTGGTAGTGGCACAGGGGCACACACAGGGCATGGGAAGAGACTTAGGCTGCACACTACAGCAGAAAGACAAGATTGACCTACTGCTAGAAGACCATGTGTGTCTATCTTATCTGACACAGTGTGTGTCTAGGACAAAGGCGGTGTTAAGCAATGCTAGCAATGTGTATAAGTGAGAGATTCAATGGTGTAAAAGAAGCACGGTGACCCAAAGTTTGCCATCGGCATGTGTAAGATTTGTACGTTGACAGCTCGTCTCAAAACAAAGATCAGATTATTGAGCGTGTGTGTGTGTGTGTGTGTGTGTGAGAGAGAGAGAGGTGTGGGGGTTGGCTTTGTAGAGTCATAAACTAAATCTTGGTGGAATAAATTTGGTGAAAGACAATCTGCTTTCAGTTTGAATGCCTTTTTTTGCTTAAACATTTGTTTTTCATTCAAGTGCGTTATTTCTAATTGGTTATTCACATCATGTATTTTTGGTTGTAGTAATCGTAATGATGGTTATATGTTTTTTTTTTCCAAAAGATATTCTATTCCTTTGGTTAATTGCAGCTTTGCCAAACAGTTTAAAAAATAAATAAATAAAAAATACAAACTCCAACGTGCTCAGTCTGATTGATGCAGAGAAGAATAGGAGTAGGAAGTGACCAGACAGGGCGAGCAGGTTGTCCTGACACCACTGTAGGCCTCTTAGTGTTTAAATGAATGATGGCTTCCGACACTGAGGTGATCTTGTGGCCCTGATCTTCCAGACTAAGCACAACAGTGACACTGGTCGTCTTTACAGCAATGTTCTTCTGGGTGACTGGAGCGCTGAAAGGGTTAGCACTATTAGGTTTATGAGACGTATTTGCTTTTCTCGAGAAAGGGATAAGGGCAATAATGGAAAGGAACTGGGGATCATGATGTTAACAGTGTGTTTAAAGCGGGGGAGAGTAAAGTGTTAAAGACGGAACATGTTTAGAGGCCGTGGGGTTCACATCCCAACACGTGCATCGGTTGCGCTCCACCATTAACGTTTGCCCTTTGCAAACCAGGATTAGGGTAAGAATTTGGGACACAAGCAACAGTTTGGTGAGTACCTACAAAATACAATGAATTCCTTGGACCCACTCTGCTTTCAATTAAACTTTTATAGAAGTGCACATGTTTTCTGCTTTTGTTGATCTTGACAGTATTGTATGGATGTGGCTCTGATTCTGGAGTTGTTGCTGTACTCGATTGATTTGATACCATTTTCTTAGAATGTATCCATTATCATCCAACATTCAAAAAAACATCACACATATATTCCTTACAAAGAGTTATTTGTGTAAGATTATCTGTACCACTTTAACATACTGTATATGATATTGTTGCCATTGGCTTAACTGGCGCTGTCAGTATTTTTTTCAGGCCACCACCAGTGGGCAGTGGCACAATTCTAGTGTGTACTGAGCTACGATACATCTCTCTGTTTCTTTTATTTATTTTTATTCCATCCCGTCAGTATTTGTCTTAACGTTCTAATCTCTACAACTCCACTTCTACCTCTTTACCCCTCCGCTGCTTCTAACTTTTTCCCATCTGGCACTTCATTTATTGAAATGTGTGTGTGTGCTTTTGTGTTTGAACTTAAATATTTGTGTACAGATGTCTCTGTGATGCTGGTTCATTAAATCTTTATTAAGTATTTGTAAAAGATTCCCATCCAACTCTGCTTCTGCTGTACAAACACACATATCCAGGCTTGGAAGCAATACTTATTTAGATTTAGAGTGACAGCTATCCAATGGCCAATTTGTTAATAATACAGTATTTATATGAAGTTGTAAAACACTAGCAACCATTATAATAATAATAATAATAATAATAATAATAATAATAATAATATAATAATATAATAATAATAATAATAATAATTTAAAATTGGCAATGTTAATGTTGGCAAGGCATTTTCTGGGGGATTATTGTTTTTTTTTTCATAATCACAAATTTTAATGCACAGATAAATGCAATCCACATCACAAAAAAAGGTTTTATTCTAGATTAATTTAATTTCAATTATTATTTTTTGTTACGTGCATGTATAGAGAATGGAAGGCCCGACTCCGTTTGACAGGAAGTGCGAACAAGACTAGTTTTACAATATTAATAAGTGAGAAAGTGTCATTTTACTGTTAAAGCCAGTTTGCCTTTGTCGGCACACGGCAGGTGCTAAGTTAAAGGGTGTGTGGCAGGTTTGATGTCAGTTTGCTCAGGAGGGACACACACACGCTGCGTCAGCGGAACACAACCACATTGTGTTAACACTTATTAAGAATGATAAGACATGCCGCCATGAGAGGACACTATGTGTGACAGAGAGAAAGCTGAGCAGCATCTCCGAAAGGTCTTTTTGTCATATCTCATTCCTTACATCCGTGTGTTTTTTCATGCGAGTGTTTGTATGCTTTGGCTCAGGCGTTCCTCCACAAGTTTAAAGATTTCTGGTGTGTTTGTGTGTGTGTTCACAATGGAGGTTATGTTGAAAAAAGGGCAGTCGAAATGAAACAGGAATCTAAATATTTCCTGCCTTTTTTCCCCCTTTTTTTTCAAAGAACTTGAACAATAAACAAAGTTAATTAAAATGGGTTGAAAAAGTGACTTGGACTCAGATGAACTTCCTTTTCTCCACAATACACTTTTTTTTTTTACTGGTGTTATGTGCTCAGAGCAGATTTTTGCCTTAAACTTATTGTATTTTACATCATTCTAATTTTAGTACGTATATTTTAAACTTTTCCCAATTTGCGTCAATTTTCCAGTTTTGTTTTAGTCGATCACTATCTGTTGTACAGACAAATTTTTTTGTAACAAATTATTCACAAACAATTGTGGGCAGTTCCAAGCAGATTCCTTTTCAGCAAACTCGCTCGATGTGCTGGTAGGATCGATTGAGTTTGATATTAAGCGACACATGGCCTTTGGAGTCACTAAATGCTACTCACTGACTGAAAGTACCACCGCTGAATTCCAATCCCCCAGTTACTTCTCAGGCTTGTCTCCGCAGTGACACTTTCTCCTTTATCTCATTCACTGCCCTTTCTTTCAGTCACAATTTGCATATTTTCTTTAGTCTTGAAAGATTCTAACTGTTGTGAAGATTTTATTCTAGCATCTATTGCAGAGCTTTGCAGGAGAACATGAACTAATGTTAGTTGGACATTTATAATATGCTGCATGTTAAACAAACAAACAAAAAAGACTGAAGTTAGGACATTTATTTATCAAACTGAACGTGATATGCTCACTTTATAGGCTTTAAAATGCAAAACAGCAGCAAACAGATCTCACATAATGTGTGATATAAAGTTGGAAACAGATCTGAGCCACATGTCTGCTTTACTATATGAAAAAATACATTTGCAAAAAATATATATTTATATTGACAAATTTAATTTGATTCATCCCTCTGAACTGTTTTCTTTTTAAATCTAAAATAGGTTTAAAGATGCAAGTTTGCAAATTGCATAAAGAGATGCAGCAATGAACAAATAACAGTGTTTCAGTGTTTTAGTGTTTAAATGGTTACTGTTGCACCGAGGGACTGAGAGAAACGCAATTTCAATCCTGTGTATGTCCTGTACATATTGCAGTTCTGACAATAAAGTTGACTTTGACTTTGATAACATATCGTGAATACTTTCTACAGCCTGTGAACAGTAACTGTTTACTGTATATTGTTCTGCTTCACAATCTTTTGTCTGTTTTAGGAGGGCTACGGTGTGATGGTGCTCAACCCCAACCTGAACTACTGGGAAGTGGAAAAGCCAACAAAGTCGTCACCCATTCACTCCCCCGCTGAAGTCTCAGACGAACCAGCTGAAAAGAGGGAGCGCAAAGATGAACAAGAGGGCAAAAAGAAGAGAGAATTTTACGAGAAATACCGTAACCCACAGAAAGAGACTGAAACCGAACACATACCTATACGGGTAAGTTGTGGGGGGCATTAAAGGATTTAGAGACAGAAAGAATGACAGGAAGGAAATATGGACAGCTGGTGAGAAATGACAGCGTGATTGATGTTTGGAAAAAACAGGCTTGATGGGGGAGGTGGACAGAGTGTTATAGGGTTGTAGAAGGAGGAAGAGACATAAGTGAGAAAATTCAAAAGAGGAATTTGGACAAATCATGGAAAATAGGAAAATGATACAAAAGTACGTGGAGCAGCCGAGCGAGCTTACGAAGTGAGGCGAGGGTATGTTAGACTAGGGATGAAGGGAGGATGGAAGGAAGATGGAGAAAGAGAGGCTCTTGTGTGGTCAGCCTGTGTGTGAAGAGGTTGGCTGTGCTCCAGTCGCCTCTCAGTGAGCAAGTGTTAACCACATGGCTACCTCCCTCTCTTTCCCTCTTCCCCTCCCTTTTTTTTCTCTTCTAGATGAAGGGCTGGTCAGTGAAGCACTGGCCCAACACTCGTGTTGACCACTGGGATTTTTATCTCTAAAACACACACACTGCAAACACACTGCAACGTTCTTATCAGCTACACCGACCGTACACGCTCTAATCGTGCACACAGACGCTCACGTGCACACGTGCGTGCGGCTCAAAGCACCCAGCTCAGCCGCTTTACCTTGCGGTCAAACAAAGAAAATGACTCCAAAATCCAGCTTTATTGTCCATTTGAATGTGACGAACAATGACAACAATGTCATCCTCTTCAAAGACGTCCTGTGATCTAATCCATCCAACTAAGTTGATCAAAATTCACATTTCTGTAGGCTAAATAAATTAAGAAAGAGTTTGCAAATTAGGATTGCATCAGTATACTGTATGTACAGTATGTATATATATATATATATACATATATATATATACATATATATATATATATANCAGGGACACCTCTCTTCCTGTCTTTCCTCCTTTTGTAGCCTCCTGCCTTACCCTCCCTGCTCACTTCTTCCCCTGATTTATACATTAAATAGTTATGTGAGAGAATAGGGAGGCACCTATCATTCCATGATCTATATCTCTCTGTGCCTCCATTAAAAATACATGTGTATGCTTAGGGGAGGCAATATAGAATATATAAATCAAAATGGGAACGGCATCATTGTAAGCCTGCTGTATTTATTTCCCCATAGTTTTCTCTCTGCGGGCCGCAGGCTCTTCTACTGTATTTCCTTTCTTGTGGCAAGCAGATGTTTGATGCTCTAATATTAGGGTATTCTGGAAAACAAAGTTCACTATTTGTCCAGTTTATTTGATAATCTGCTGACACAGACGTAGAAATCAAAGCAGGATCATTTTAATTCTAGTTGTTGTTTTTTTTTTAAGTTTGTGAAACTGAAGTTATTTTTAATGACAGACTTGGGTCTTTTTTTTTTTTTAAATCACAGATAAGTGACTTTGCAGCTTAGCCAAGCTCAAAAATCTGTGTGAATTTACATTCACAGTTGTAATGCTTCTCTGTAAGAAAAAAAAAAGAGCAAATTTGACAAATGAGTTTTGTAACATTTACTTGCACAATCGATAGCTCTGACAATTTCCACCTGGACGGTGATTAATGCTACATCCACCCCCAGTCTAGCAGCCTCACCCCCAGCTCTACACCTCCCTCTGTGCACGCCGCGCTGAGAGCAGATGAAGCCGGCCTCCGAACTCCGTGTTTCATTGTGTGTGCTCGTAAATGCAGCAATGGCACTCCAGACATTCGGAAGCTTGATAAACCACGGAGTATGGATGGAACGTGCCTGAGCAAATGCACAGACATTAAGTGTGGAAAACAACTTGCTCGTAAACCGGCTTCGGCATTTGACTGTTACTCAACAACTTCTGTACGAACGTTTTTTATGTCTTCCTTTTTCTCAACTGTGCTGAAAATAGGTTGTGAGGAGTGAGATAGGATGAGAGAAACAAAGTGAAACGGAGAGAAAGAAATGTAAATATAAGCTTGAAACAAAGCTGAGGCATGAAGGATCAGACGCTGTACAATTCTTTCTACCTTCTCCACCCTACACTGCTCGACTTTGAACTAATTTATAAATATTCAACTCCACATATACACTATCCAAATGAGCCTATGCATCCAAGCCAAGGTTAAAAACTCTACTTTTTGTTGCAAACTCATTGATTTGACTCACTCAAACGGTTAGTTTCTTATCTGACCTGAACTATTTGCACTCATTAAACTCATGAAAAATATAATTGTTACTCCAGATGTATTTTACTTTGACCAAATTAGCTTATAAGTTAAACTGAACAACAAAGAGAGTCTTTGATGTTGAGAAATCTAACGATATGTGCATTGTTTATTGGAGAAACACATGCACTAAGAAATTAACTTTGTATCTTTAATTCTACTTTACTATAATGTGTAAAAAAAATTGGGGAGCCTGTAAATGTATGTTGTTTTCTGCTGTAAAGTCATATTTAGTAACATTTAAACGTTCTCTTTAAGTCTTAGCTTGTCCCTGAAGCGGTAACTCTGTATCAAGAGGGTGATTGATTTTGGCTGACAGGCTGATGACAATCCTGTCTCATCCCTTCTCACATCACCTCTAAGATACACTCGTTGTTGTTGTTGTTGTTGTTTTTATAACCCCGATCGTACAGTAAGTCTTCTCCCACCTCACTGGTCTCCTTTTAACACAACCGTGTGTTTTGTGGATATGGGGGGTCTCCAACTGGTGCTTTGTGAAAATAAATAAGAGAAGGGCCACCGTGACTTAATCTGACAGTACTGTGCGAAGTGTGTGGTATCTCGGCCTCAGGGAGACGGGCGTGAAAAAAAGTGAGATTGAGAAAAGAAGGGAATCCAGTGGATAAAGAGGCCCTGCATGCAAAGTTAGCTCACATAGAGGCTTGGACAGACAAGGTCACATGGAGCAGGGTGGCCCTGACTGTAAAGGAAAGACAGCAGAACGTTTGCTTGGTATTATTATATTTAACCATTCCTCATTTAAAAATATATATATCTTCAATTTACATATGTATTTAGTCTTCCTTTTGCATGTAAACACTTGTTACTTGTATGTTGTGTATTTTCATCTACTATATGAACTATGATACCAAAGTTATTTTTTATTTTTCTCCGTAGTCTTATCAATTATTTTCATTCATTCAACCTTTATTTATACAGGCTAGCCTCGTTGAGTCACGGGGACTCATTTACAAGAGGGACCTGTCTCACTCACACCAAACAACCATCCACTCTCACACTCACACCTAGGGTCAATTTAGAGTCACCAATCAGCCTAACAAGCATGTTTTTTGGTCTGTGGGAGGAAACCGGAGTACCCGGAGGAAACCCACGCATGCACGGGGAGAACATGCAAACTCCACCCAGAAAGGCCCCGGACCGGGATTTGAACCGGCAACCTTCTCGCTGAGAGGCAGCAGCTCTACCAGTTGTGCCACCGTGCTGCCCAATTGTAATTTGTTCATAACTAACACCAAAATGGCCAGGAAGTATGCTTTCCTCTCATTTCCCTCCTACTAGGAGTACCGTATTTGTCGGTCTTTAACACGCACCCGTGTATAATACGCTTTGACCAATTATTGCCAATAAACCAGAAAAAAAATGTACATAATATGCTTTGGTGTTTAATACGCATCTATTATGCGTCACCGCTACGCGTCAGCGCCTCGTTTGCCCTGCTTAAAATGGCGGCCACAGAAGCGTCAGCACGGAAGGACTTTACAAGATTAAAACGGTAAAAACTATTATTTCTTTGCTGAGAAAAAATATATTTCTTAGCTGACGTTATAGCACAAGGGTTCCCGAGCTTAACCGTTCCTTAATCAATTCACGAAATGGTCAAATCTGCTGAATTTAAATTGTTTCGGTTTGACTTTTTCCAAACAGCCTCGGGGGCGCTACGAAAATAAATTATAAATAAATCGAATTTTATCTCAAATGTCTTCTACAGGTCAACAGTCTGTAAATGAAACCATATAATTACACTCTGTAAGCAGAAAAAATATCCACCGAGTGGTTTCTGAGCTGTTTATCTAAACAGTAGGTATCTGTTTATGGTAGCTAACAGCTAACATGCTAAAAGCGATTTTTTTTTTAGCTCTAAATATCTTCTGCAGCTAACAGGTTGTAAATGACCACCAAATAATTACACTCTGTAAGTTTCAAGAAAATCCGCGGTGTGGTTTATGAGTTATCTTGCTAAAAAAAACACTAACAACAACACAGCTAAATGGTAGCTACCTCCAGAGCAGGGAGCCAGGCAGCGACATTCAGTCCGAGCAGAGGAGGCTTTTTTCGGACACATGACGGTCGGTGGACTCTCTGGAAGTGTCCGCTAGCGGACAAAAGTGGTACTGCACCATTTTTAGGCCAAAATGAAAAACGGCGAATCAGAGCCAAAAATGGGTCTAAAAATATGGGAAAAAATCCATAGATAATACGCTTCGGTGTATAATACGCAGGACATTCAAATGAGCAAAAAAACTGCATATTATATACCGACGAATACGGTATTGCTCGTCAGTAAAGACTTTTCATAAATCAGGAGCTTTATTTTCTTTAAACGTGGTAGTATAAGTTGTGAGAAAAGTGAACATTGCTAACCCTGATCTTAACTATCTCTTAATACGAAACAAAAAGGACAGGCTGCCTGCAATCGAGTTTAAAACATACATACAGTATAATGTCATGTGGATTATTAAAATGGCTTACAACAGGGACGGGAAGTCTGAGATTGTCATCATTGTATGTTCCCATACAATGGCGAAATTGGTTCTCAGCATTTAACCCATCACACCTGAGGTGCACTCAGGTGGAGCAGTGGGCAGCTATGTAAGCATCTGGGGAATAGAATAGTACTGGGAGGAAAAAACAAGTTATCTGGTCTCATTCAGCTAACAATACACATACAACACATACAGCCTCCAATTCACCTAACCATGCTGTCCACTTTCCTCACTTCATGCACCCATGACCGCTATCAGCCATGCTTTGTACCTGTCAAGTGATGTCCTTTTCCTTGTGCCCAGATCCCTGCCTCGCTACATGAGAGCTCTCACATCAAAGCGTCGTGGAGCTCCACACGCACAGATGAAACACCCTCTCACTCCAGCCGCTTTTGTCCCCGCTCCTGCACATTAGACACATTTCATTTCATTACAACACTGGAAAAATAGAGACGCTGCTGTCTTAAAGGAACATCTTATTTACTTTCGCTCATAGTTGTGCACTCATCCAGATGTGGACAAATAGATGTGCACAGACAAACGCATACACATAATGTGAATTCACTGTTGTTGTTGTTGTTTTTTTTAAATATAAAAACATTTTAGTAAGCAACAATTGTATTTTATCATAGTCAACATTAGTGTCATCACAGTAATGTTTTGCAGCTCAGTGTGGTTTTTGTTCTGTAACAACAAATCACTCAACTGAATATGACCATTTATTAAATATATTGGTTGTTTTTCTTTAATGATTTGGAGGTGGTGAGGATTATTTTCATTTTTAATCAACGTTCCAGTTCAGTGTTGTGAGATCAAACTTTTATTTTTATTTTTTTATGACGATGCAAGCTCTGGTTTCTGTAGCAGCAGCACTCTTTGTTGTGGTATCTGATGTGGGACAAGATGACAAAGGAAAGCTAAGGAGCATCCCGATCAGGGTGGTGAGGGTTGGGGTGTCCCCCCTTAGAGGAGCTTGGGTGACCCTCTTGACCGCTGGCCCCGGGGCAGGAACTCAGTGTGGTAGTGGCACAGGGGCACACACAGGGCATGGGAAGAGACTTAGGCTGCACACTACAGCAGAAAGACAAGATTGACCTACTGCTAGAAGACCATGTGTGTCTATCTTATCTGACACAGTGTGTGTCTAGGACAAAGGCGGTGTTAAGCAATGCTAGCAATGTGTATAAGTGAGAGATTCAATGGTGTAAAAGAAGCACGGTGACCCAAAGTTTGCCATCGGCATGTGTAAGATTTGTACGTTGACAGCTCGTCTCAAAACAAAGATCAGATTATTGAGCGTGTGTGTGTGTGTGTGTGTGTGTGAGAGAGAGAGAGGTGTGGGGGTTGGCTTTGTGAGCGTGTGTGTGTGTGTGTGTGTGTGTGAGAGAGAGAGAGGTGTGGGGGTTGGCTTTGTAGAGTCATAAACTAAATCTTGGTGGAATAAATTTGGTGAAAGACAATCTGCTTTCAGTTTGAATGCCTTTTTTTGCTTAAACATTTGTTTTTCATTCAAGTGCGTTATTTCTAATTGGTTATTCACATCATGTATTTTTGGTTGTAGTAATCGTAATGATGGTTATATGTTTTTTTTTTCCAAAAGATATTCTATTCCTTTGGTTAATTGCAGCTTTGCCAAACAGTTTAAAAAATAAATAAATAAATAACACAAACTCCAACGTGCTCCGTCTGATTGATGCAGAGAAGAATAGGAGTAGGAAGTGACCAGACAGGGCGAGCAGGTTGTCCTGACACCACTGTAGGCCTCTTAGTGTTTAAATGAATGATGGCTTCCGACACTGAGGTGATCTTGTGGCCCTGATCTTCCAGACTAAGCACAACAGTGACACTGGTCGTCTTTACAGCAATGTTCTTCTGGGTGACTGGAGCGCTGAAAGGGTTAGCACTATTAGGTTTATGAGACGTATTTGCTTTTCTCGAGAAAGGGATAAGGGCAATAATGGAAAGGAACTGGGGATCATGATGTTAACAGTGTGTTTAAAGCGGGGGAGAGTAAAGTGTTAAAGACGGAACATGTTTAGAGGCCGTGGGGTTCACATCCCAACACGTGCATCGGTTGCGCTCCACCATTAACGTTTGCCCTTTGCAAACCAGGATTAGGGTAAGAATTTGGGACACAAGCAACAGTTTGGTGAGTACCTACAAAATACAATGAATTCCTTGGACCCACTCTGCTTTCAATTAAACTTTTATAGAAGTGCACATGTTTTCTGCTTTTGTTGATCTTGACAGTATTGTATGGATGTGGCTCTGATTCTGGAGTTGTTGCTGTACTCGATTGATTTGATACCATTTTCTTAGAATGTATCCATTATCATCCAACATTCAAAAAAACATCACACATATATTCCTTACAAAGAGTTATTTGTGTAAGATTATCTGTACCACTTTAACATACTGTATATGATATTGTTGCCATTGGCTTAACTGGCGCTGTCAGTATTTTTTTCAGGCCACCACCAGTGGGCAGTGGCACAATTCTAGTGTGTACTGAGCTACGATACATCTCTCTGTTTCTTTTATTTATTTTTATTCCATCCCGTCAGTATTTGTCTTAACGTTCTAATCTCTACAACTCCACTTCTACCTCTTTACCCCTCCGCTGCTTCTAACTTTTTCCCATCTGGCACTTCATTTATTGAAATGTGTGTGTGTGCTTTTGTGTTTGAACTTAAATATTTGTGTACAGATGTCTCTGTGATGCTGGTTCATTAAATCTTTATTAAGTATTTGTAAAAGATTCCCATCCAACTCTGCTTCTGCTGTACAAACACACATATCCAGGCTTGGAAGCAATACTTATTTAGATTTAGAGTGACAGCTATCCA
This sequence comes from Garcialebias charrua, assembly GCA_038048925.1. NCBI lineage: Eukaryota > Metazoa > Chordata > Actinopteri > Cyprinodontiformes > Rivulidae > Garcialebias > Garcialebias charrua. The sequence continues at coordinate 3,064 of JBBPBX010013108.1, read as the reverse complement.
ATGGCCAATTTGTTAATAATACAGTATTTATATGAAGTTGTAAAACACTAGCAAATTACATATAGACTTACAGTGAATTGTATTATTAATAATAATAATATATTCATATATGTAGCACTTTGAGATTTTCATTAATGAAAAGTGTGTTATAAATTGAATTCATTATTATTAATAGTATTATTAATATTAATAATAATTATTATTATTATTATGATTTAAAATTTGGCAATGTTAATGTTGGCAAGGCACTTTCTGGGGGATTTATTATTATTAAAAAAAAATTTTTGTTTACGTAATCACAAATTTTAATGCACAAATAAATGTAATCCACATCACAAAAAAAGGTTTTATTCTAAATTTATTTAATTTCGATTATTATTTTTTGTTACGTGCATGTATAGAGAATGGAAGGCCCGACTCCGTTTGACAGGAAGTGCGAACAAGACTAGTTTTACAATATTAATAAGTGAGAAAGTGTCATTTTACTGTTAAAGCCAGTTTGCCTTTGTCGGCACACGGCAGGTGCTAAGTTAAAGGGTGTGTGGCAGGTTTGATGTCAGTTTGCTCAGGAGGGACACACACACGCTGCGTCAGCGGAACACAACCACATTGTGTTAACACTTATTAAGAATGATAAGACATGCCGCCATGAGAGGACACTATGTGTGACAGAGAGAAAGCTGAGCAGCATCTCCGAAAGGTCTTTTTGTCATATCTCATTCCTTACATCCGTGTGTTTTTTCATGCGAGTGTTTGTATGCTTTGGCTCAGGCGTTCCTCCACAAGTTTAAAGATTTCTGGTGTGTTTGTGTGTGTGTTCACAATGGAGGTTATGTTGAAAAAAGGGCAGTCGAAATGAAACAGGAATCTAAATATTTCCTGCCTTTTTTCCCCCTTTTTTTTCAAAGAACTTGAACAATAAACAAAGTTAATTAAAATGGGTTGAAAAAGTGACTTGGACTCAGATGAACTTCCTTTTCTCCACAATACACTTTTTTTTTTTACTGGTGTTATGTGCTCAGAGCAGATTTTTGCCTTAAACTTATTGTATTTTACATCATTCTAATTTTAGTACGTATATTTTAAACTTTTCCCAATTTGCGTCAATTTTCCAGTTTTGTTTTAGTCGATCACTATCTGTTGTACAGACAAATTTTTTTGTAACAAATTATTCACAAACAATTGTGGGCAGTTCCAAGCAGATTCCTTTTCAGCAAACTCGCTCGATGTGCTGGTAGGATCGATTGAGTTTGATATTAAGCGACACATGGCCTTTGGAGTCACTAAATGCTACTCACTGACTGAAAGTACCACCGCTGAATTCCAATCCCCCAGTTACTTCTCAGGCTTGTCTCCGCAGTGACACTTTCTCCTTTATCTCATTCACTGCCCTTTCTTTCAGTCACAATTTGCATATTTTCTTTAGTCTTGAAAGATTCTAACTGTTGTGAAGATTTTATTCTAATATCTATTGCCAAGCTTTGCAGGAGAACATGAACTAATGTTAGTTGAACATTTATAATATGCTGCATGTTAAACAAACAAACAAAAAAGACTGAAGTTAGGACATTTATTTATCAAACTGAACGTGATATGCTCACTTTATAGGCTTTAAAATGCAAAACAGCAGCAAACAGATCTCACATAATGTGTGATATAAAGTTGGAAACAGATCTGAGCCACATGTCTGCTTTACTATATGAAAAAATACATTTGCAAAAAATATATATTTATATTGACAAATTTAATTTGATTCATCCCTCTTAACTGTTTTTTTTTTCTAAAATAGGTTTAAAGATACAAGTTTGCAAATTACATAAAGATATGCAGCAATGAACAAATAACATATCGTGAATACTTTCTACAGCCTGTGAACAGTAACTGTTTACTGTATATTGTTCTGCTTCACAATCTTTTGTCTGTTTTAGGAGGGCTACGGTGTGATGGTGCTCAACCCCAACCTGAACTACTGGGAAGTGGAAAAGCCAACAAAGTCGTCACCCATTCACTCCCCCGCTGAAGTCTCAGACGAACCAGCTGAAAAGAGGGAGCGCAAAGATGAACAAGAGGGCAAAAAGAAGAGAGAATTTTACGAGAAATACCGTAACCCACAGAAAGAGACTGAAACCGAACACATACCTATACGGGTAAGTTGTGGGGGGCATTAAAGGATTTAGAGACAGAAAGAATGACAGGAAGGAAATATGGACAGCTGGTGAGAAATGACAGCGTGATTGATGTTTGGAAAAAACAGGCTTGATGGGGGAGGTGGACAGAGTGTTATAGGGTTGTAGAAGGAGGAAGAGACATAAGTGAGAAAATTCAAAAGAGGAATTTGGACAAATCATGGAAAATAGGAAAATGATACAAAAGTACGTGGAGCAGCCGAGCGAGCTTACGAAGTGAGGCGAGGGTATGTTAGACTAGGGATGAAGGGAGGATGGAAGGAAGATGGAGAAAGAGAGGCTCTTGTGTGGTCAGCCTGTGTGTGAAGAGGTTGGCTGTGCTCCAGTCGCCTCTCAGTGAGCAAGTGTTAACCACATGGCTACCTCCCTCTCTTTCCCTCTTCCCCTCCCTTTTTTTTCTCTTCTAGATGAAGGGCTGGTCAGTGAAGCACTGGCCCAACACTCGTGTTGACCACTGGGATTTTTATCTCTAAAACACACACACTGCAAACACACTGCAACGTTCTTATCAGCTACACCGACCGTACACGCTCTAATCGTGACCACTGGGATTTTTATCTCTAAAACACACACACTGCAAACACACTGCAACGTTCTTATCAGCTACACCGACCGTACACGCTCTAATCGTGCACACAGACGCTCACGTGCACACGTGCGTGCGGCTCAAAGCACCCAGCTCAGCCGCTTTACCTTGCGGTCAAACAAAGAAAATGACTCCAAAATCCAGCTTTATTGTCCATTTGAATGTGACGAACAATGACAACAATGTCATCCTCTTCAAAGACGTCCTGTGATCTAATCCATCCAACTAAGTTGATCAAAATTCACATTTCTGTAGGCTAAATAAATTAAGAAAGAGTTTGCAAATTAGGATT